>JAUMHN010409219.1:0-37272 GCA_032360265.1 Heliamphora ciliata
TTGAGTTCATTGGAAGTGGAGGTACTTCCAGTCTGTGAATCTTGCTTAGAGGGTAAGATGACCAAGAGGCCCTTTTCAGCCAATGACTATAGAGCTAAAGAACTGTTGGAGCTGGTTCATTCAGACATATGTGATCCTATGACAATCCAGGTTAGAGGTGACTTTGAGTATTTCATTAGTTTCATTGATGACTACTCAAGGTATGGATACATTTACCTAACTACACAAGGCATGGATACATTTACCTGCTTTGAAAAATTCAAAGAATTCAAGGCAAAGGCGGAGAAGCGTCTAGGTAAAAGTATCAAATCACTACGATCCGACCGTGGTAGAAAATACCTCTTTAGAGAGTTTAAGAACTACTTATCATCAGAGGGGATTACATTCTAGTTGACTGGAACTGGCACTCCTCAACAGAATGGTGTAGCAGAAAGAAACAATAGAACTTTTATGGAGATAGTAAGGTCAATGATGAGTTATTAAGGTTTACCACATTCGTTTTGGGGACTCGCTTTAGAGATAGTGGCTTACATTCTGAACATGGTACTTTCTAAGTTAGTACCTTCTGCTCCTATAGAATTGTGGACCGAGCGTAAGCCTAGTTTGAAACACATTTAAATTTGGGGGTGTCCAGCACATGTGCTGAAAGGGAATGCGGGTAAGTTAGAACATAGGACAGAAGTCTATTTCTTTATGGGATATCCCAAGGGAATGAAGGGTGGTCTATTTTATAATTCTAAGGATCAGAAGGTCATTGTTAGCACCAATGCCCGATTCTTAGAAGAGGATTATATTATGGACCATAGGCCCAATAGCAAAATTATTCTGGAAGAACTGAGAGGAAATATCAGTAGAACAAAAGAAGAACCGCAAGTCACTGATATTCCATTACCTAGTCGTACTGGGAGGATTATCAAGACAGGTGCAAATCAAGAATAGGGTGCTGATGCACAGGGTTCAGATTATGCACAGCCTGTTACTGTTACTAGTACACAGACACATGTAGTACCTCGTCGTAGTGGGAGGGTTGTTCATCAACCTGATCGGTATATGTTCTTGGGAGAGTCTTTTGACAGGATCTCGGTAGAACTTGATACCGAGTCCAGTAACTACAATGACGCACTACAAGACAAAGATGCAGATATTTGGCAAATGGTTATGAATTCAGAGATGAAATCTATGTATTCTAATCGGGTCAGGAAACTTGTAGAACCACCCAAAGGGATAAAATCCATTAGATGCAAGTGAATCTACAAGAAGAAGAGAGGAGTAAACGGGAAGGTTGAAACCTTCAAAGTTAGGCTTGTTATTAAAGGGTTCACTCAGAAAGAAGGGATCGACTATGAGGTAACCTATTCACTAATAGCCATGCTTAAATCTATCTGGATTCTCTTATCCATTGTCGCACATTTCGATTACGAAATCTGGCAAATGAACGTCAAGACAGCTTTCCTTAACGGAAGTCTTGACGAGTGTATCTATATGATACAATCAGACGAATTCATTGCAAAGGGCCAAGAACACATGTTGTGTAAGCTAGAGAGATCCATTTATGGAGTTAAGCTGGCATTGAGGTCTTGGAACACTCGGTTTGATCAAGCCATTAAATCTTATGATTTTGATCAAAGTCTAGATGAGTCCTGTGTGTACAAGAAGCATGACAAAATTGTGGTGATCTTTCTACTACTTTATATAGACGATATCTTGCTCATCAAAAACGATGTGGGGGCATTATCTACGGTTAAAGTATGATTATTTGGGCAGTTTGTTATGAAGGACTTGGGATAAGCCAATCACATCCTTGGGATCAAACTTATGCGAGATCGGAAACAAAGGACGTTGGGCTTATCGCAAGCAAAGTATATCGATGATATCCTTACTCATTTTAGCATGCAGGTTTCCAAGAAAGGGTTTCTCCCTTTCAGGCATGGAATCACTCTATCCAAGGACCAGTGTCCTAAGACACTTGATGAGATAAAAAAGATGAAGGTGGTTCCTTATGCTTCGACAGTAGGAAGCCTCATATATGCTATGCTTTGCATTAGACCTGACATCTGCATTGCCGTTGGCATGGTTAGTAGATATCAGTCTAATCCAAGGCAGGAGTATTGGACTACGGTGAAGATTATATAATCAAGTTCCTGAAAAGGACTAAAGATTATATGTTAGTTTACCAGGCAGACAGTCTAGTACCTGTGGGGTACACAGACTCAGGTTTCCAGTCAGACATAGTGCTTGCATTAGGAGACAACCTTGCAGATCCTTTTACAAAAATCTTACCGGCTAAGACTTTTGATAGTCATGTAGAGGGCATGGAAGTCAGATGTATGGTAGTATAATTTTGAGTATAAGTGGGAGATTGTTAGGGTTGGTATACTGAAAACCATATTTTTAGTATTAATTTTTATTTTTAATAAAATTAGTTTTCTATTTTATGAGAATCTTTAGGAGTAATGTATGTATATCATTTATTTGTTATACATGGATGTTCGATATCCTGTATAGTATTTAATCTGGTGTGTAGAGTACGGCTTACACACAGAAGACCAGATTTTAGGTTCTTGCAGAATATTAGTTTTATGTTCACAGTTTAGATAGAAATAGACATACCATTGGTACGACTGTGGCACAAAGTTTTAGTAGGTCTGTCTTGATTACGGAAATAGATAATAGCGTCGTCTATTGTTCCGACTCTCTGTGTCAGTACACTTTGTGTGTATTGAATGGGACATTTGGGGTAATTAATTTAGTACTGACTACTGACTATATAAATTAATTCGCACCCCAAGGTTATTATGAATTCACGTCCCGATCATTCTGGATGTGAATTCCATCAATAATTAATATTTGTTATATAAATAATACTACTATCCAACTCACTGGGAATATAGACCCATATAAGATCGCACCCTCTAATGAACCAAAATAATAAATATTAAATATATGCAAATCAATAATTAATGATCAGTGAGTTGGATAGTAGTATTATTTATTATTTATTATTTATTATTTAATATTTGCATAAATATTAAATATATGCAAATCAATAAATATTTGCATATATTTATTATTTAATATATGCAAATCAATATTTATGCAAATCAATAAATATTTGCATAAATATTAAGGCGGTCAAATAATTTAAGCGAAATGGCTTAAGGAATATGAAGATGTGGATCAAATTAAATTTTTAGTAATTAAATTTAATTGGTGGGTATCGAAAATCTTAACGTGGGGAGAAATGATAAGCATTTAATAACAGGAGCTCAATGCAAGAAGGTCTTGAGATTATGGGTCAGAGTGCAATTATAGTTCTTTAGTGGTGTGAACTGTAATTCAGTGTTTTATGAAAATTGTAGAAACCGCTGCATGTCTTTCCATAATTGCAGAAACCTCTAGTAGGTGTCTGTGTTCCACTGGAAGTCTAACTCATAATTACTCTCCAGGTCCCTGTTGTAGCCCTATATATATGTGAGTAGGCTGAACCAATTTAAGATTGTTTTTAATATCATTATTGATATATTATTTTTGTCTTTCGAGACTCAAAAATATATCGAGGTTCTACCGATACGAGTTTTCAGAGGATCGTAGCCCACACTACGTTCGAGGATCGCATACCGAAATACGGTAGAAGATCTGAAAGGAGCTTCAACTCGGATTCAAGTCGTAGTTGAAGAATAGATCGACAAAAGGTATTTTTCTAAATTAACTTTGGTTGCACGGGTTTATTTTTGATGGTTCAACGTCAAAATTTTTATCTGGAGCCCGTTTCGGCGTTTGCCCGTCCAGTTAATTTTTTACCAAAAATCGTTTTACAAAAATAATGATCTTGGCAGTATTGCCTCCAACAGCCAGGACACTGTAGGGTGGAACAGAGACACAGACAGGTGGACGTTCCAATAAGAAGCAGAGGTCCTGTGGTCCTAGTTTTCATCAATATGGACCACACCAGTTTTCAGTACCAGCTCCATCAATGGGTTCATCTGGGAAGCTAGAGAAGAGGAAGGTTAGATGTTATCGATGTGGACAGCTGGGGCATCGTGTGCCAGATTACCCGCAGCTGAGGTAGTATCGGGATCCACAGTTGAGGCAGTCTCAGTGTTTAGTACTGGATTAGTCACAGGGGAGGGAGTTGCCAGTTTGCTACAGATGTGGTCAGACTGGACATATCCGCAAGACCTGTCCACAAAGAGGGAGAGCGCGCCGAGTACAGTGGGTACACCAGAGGGTTCATTTGTGCAGGATCAATAGCAGCCTCCTATAGTTCAGACTTCCCGAATTACAGGTGAGGGTACTTCATTTCAGTCAGTACGACAGTCGATAGTGTCGGGTTATGGCAGACAGGCCAGAGCGACATTGCCCTAATTGTATGCACTTATAGCTCCTAGTTCATCCGGGGCACCGATCGTGCCTGATGATACAAATGTTTCTCTAGTGCACAAAGGTATTTTCTAAGTATGCAGGCATTCGGCAGGTTTCTTCCTTATTGCATTTGTTTGGAAGTTGGTGATGGTTTTCGTGGGTGGTGTGCTGTGTTGAGGCAGCGGTTGGTGAGGATGTGAGGTTGGGGTGAGTTATGGATCCCGTGTCTTTGAGATAGTTGGCCGTTATTTAGGATGCCTGACCTTGTTTAACTATATCCAAGGAATGGTTTAGCTTGCCATCTCATATGCCTGTGTCGATTGCAATCGACAGTTTGTTTTCTTTTAACCCTATGTTGAATTTTGGTGGCGAAATTCGTTGAAGGGGGTAGAGTTGTGAGACCCTGATCCATTTTCTTTTTCGGCATTTTTCGACGCGTATTTAGTGTTTTTGTTGCAGCATGTTTATATGCTTTTTGATGCATGTTCGGGTTTACATATGCATGCGGGGTTGGTTCCCGAGGTTGTCGACCGCTGTGATGTAGGTTTTGAAATATATATATATATATATATATATATATATATATATATATATATTCGTGATCTATAAATATCTGGTGTTAGATATTTTTAAAACTTCTCAGCTAAGTTTCTTCATTTTTCTCTCTGCCTTCTCTCTAACTTCTCGGGGGTCCGGGGCTCAGTTTTCGACGATTCAATAGCAGATCCTTGCTATTGGCATCGTGGTCTACACATCTATCTGGACAAAATTTTATTTTGGTGAAGTTTAGTTTTGCACGTGGATCAAAGCGTCGAGTTTTTAACTCACCGAGGTAGGATCCTAGACTCTCATGTCTTATGAGGGTACTACATATAATCGTATGTGTTTCTACTGGTTAAAATTGCATGAAACACTGTTTGATGTTCAAACGGGGTTGGATAAAATCGTGTTTTGGGTGTTTCTTTCGAGGTTTTAGTGTTAGGCTTGGGCATGTGTATGTCCGAAGGTGTTGGATGGGAGTTTGGAAGCGTTGATTCGAGGTTTGGGAGGCTGAAAGAGTGGCTCAAAAACTATTTTTGCTTGGGTTCAGCCGACTGGATCGTGGGATCAATCGACTAGATTGTGAGTTAGTGGGTTCAGTCGACTGGACCGTGAGGGCAGTCGACTGACCAGTGTTTTTAGGCTTTTTTGGCGAGCTTCCAGTAGGGTGTTTGGGTCGACTGGAGGAGGGTCCAGTCGACTAGATCCTGGGCTATTATGTTTTGTTGTTTGGTGGTTGGTTCCTCAGTTTCCAATCGGTTTCCAACGGTATTCACTTGATTGATATATGGGATTAGTCGATTGAAATACTGTTAGATTCTTTTTGGGGTTCGGTTGGTTGTGTTGTGGCTTTGGGGGTCGTGACGTGGCCTCGGGTGTTTGTCTTGGTGTCATCCTCGGGGGTGACGGGAAGAGTTAGATGCGGGTTATAGGGGCACGATTGTGTGCGTGGTGGTTTGTGTACCGTTGAGTGCGGGACGTGTGGATTCGTTATTCGTTTTAAAGGTGGGGTTTTGGTGAGAACCGTTTTGTGGGAGGTTCAGGTGTTAACCTCCAGGTTAGGCATTGGTTTTTCGTATCGTTGGCTGTCCTAGTGTGTGGATTGGTCGTTCAGATAAACGAATGACGGGTTGTGTAACATTGTTAAGTGGAATGTCATGGCTATACGTGCTTTATGCTTATAGAACTGTGATTAGTTTTATTCATGCGTGTGGTAAGATGGGTACGTGATCTTATGTGATCTCAGTGCATTTAAGGCTTTAGGCATTGTTTATGCATATGTGAATTCGGTGTTATCCCGTAGGATTCGGTGTTATCCCATAGTAGTCAATGTTATCCTGTGGGATGCGATTTTATCCCGTGATTTGTAGTTTTACCCCGTGGTATACAGTTTTATCTCGTGGTATACGGTTTTATCCCGTAGTATACGATATTATCCCGTGATATACGGTCTCATCCTGTGGCATACGATTTTATCACGTAGTTTAGGCATGTGTAAGGATGTCTGTTGTATATAGATCTGTGTCTATGTGGTAGAATGGTTATTGTAGCATGTGAGAGCCGGTTATATGCATTTATGTTGTATTAGATGGGGTTGCGATCCTTTAGTGAAAGTCCGAGAAGATACATGAATTGTATGAAATGCATTGTGGGACGGATAAAATTAATTTCAAAATTGTTGTTACGGCTCGTGATAGTCGCGACATAAAAATCGTTTTCTAGGCTCTTGTGAGTCAAAAATGGTTATTATCCTCATTTTTCCGTTGCTTGTGAAAATTATTTTAATGGCTTGAAAGAGAGTTGAAAACTGTACCTCGTTTTCCTAGCATGTTTAGCTTATATTGCATGCTTGTCTAGTTTTTGCTGAGTTTTGGCGTATGGTGTGGGATTTGAAATGTTTTTCAAGTACCGATCACACCGGTTGATTCGAGGTTGCTAGAGAGGCGGAAGATCTATATTCTCCCTTTTTGTTCTTTTTGTATCATGTATGTTTACATATTTCCTGGTGTTGGAACCGTGTCATGTAAGCCTTTGGTGGTTATATATAATGCATGTATGTTTTATATTGAGAGTGTATTCTCAAGTTGGGTGTTATGTTTGGCTACTTGTGGGTGTTGGACGTGATCCGGAGTTTGGGGTGTGACAGTTATCTTCGGTAAAAGTATGGTTATCTGGGAAGTTTGATATGAAGAACTTAGGAGAATCCAGTCACATCCTTGGGATTAAGCTTTTGCGAGATCGAAAATAAAAGATATTGTGCTTATCACAAGAAAAATATATCGATGATATCCTTGCTCATTTTAGCAAGCAGGATTCCAAGAAAGTGTTTTTCCATTTCAGGCATGAAATCACTCTATCCAAGGATCAGTGTCTTAAGACACCTGATGAGATAGCGAAGATGAAGGCAGTTCCTTATGCTTCAGCAGTAGAAAGCCTAATATATGCTATGCTTTTTACTAGACCTGACATCTGCTTTGCCGTTGGCATGGTTAGCAGATATCAGTCTAACCCACGGCAAGAGCATTGGACTGCAATAAAGAATATAATCAAGTACCTGAAATGGATTATAGATTATATGTTGGTTTAGCAGGCAAATAGTCTAGTACCTTTGGGGTACACAAACTCAAACGTCTAGTCAAACAAAGATTTTGTAAGTCTACCTCAAGATATGTATTTACCTTGGGAGGTAGAGTTATATTAATCAGTTCTGTATTATTGATTCTACCATAGAGCCCGAGTACGTGGCAACTTCAGAACCGGCCAAGGGGGCCATTTGGCTTAGGAGCTTCCTGTTAGATCTAGATATGGTGCCTTCAGTTCAGTCAGCTAGTACACTTTATTATGAGAATAGCGAAGCGGTTGCAAACTCGAAGGAGCTAAGAGTCCACAGAAAAAGAAAAATATATTGAACGTAACTATCACTTGATACGAGAAATTATACAGAGGGGTGATGCTACTGTGACCAAGATTGCATCAGGGGACAACCTCGTAGATCCTTTTACAAAGAGTATACCAGCTAAGACTTTTGATAGTTATGCAGAGGGCATAGGAATGAGATATATGACAGTATGATTTTGAGTGTAAGTGAGAGATTGTCAGTTTTGTATACTAAAAATTATGAATTTTATTTAGTTTTAGTATTTAATTTTAGTTTTAATAAAATTACTTTTTTATTTTATGAAAATCTTAATGAGCAATGAATGTAATATCGTTTCTTTAATGTTATGTGTGGTTATCCTTTATTCTGTATAGTATTTAATCTGGTGTGTAGAGTATGGCTTGCACACAGAAGCCCAGATTATAGGTTCTTACAGAATATAAGATTTTATTCAATGTTTAGATGGAATTAAACAAACTATCAGTACAACTATAGCATTGAGTTTTAGTAGGCCTGTCTTGGTTACAGAGAATAGATAATAGCGTCATCTATTATTCCAACTCTCTATACTAGTACACTTTGTGTGTGTTGAACAGGACTACATTGGGGTAATTTATTTTGTACTGACTGTATAAATTAATTCGCACTCCAATGTTATTATGAGTGCTTATACTCTTAATTCTTAAATAATTATTGTTTGTATATATTTAATATTCATTATTTTGATTCATTAGAAGGTGCAATCTTTTATGAATCAATAGTCCTGGTGAGTTAGATAGCGGTAATAATTATATGGTGAATATTAATTATTAGCGGAATTCATATTCTGATTGCTCGGGAATGACGATACCACCTTAAAGAAACTTATAAGTTTTAACCTAGTCAAACCCTGCAGGTAGATTTAATTATCCAACCGTCAAATAAGTTAAGCGTAAGAGCTTAAAGAATTTTAAAAAATCGATTAAATTAAATTGTTAAAAATTAAATTTAATTAGCGAGTATCAGGAATCTTAACGTGGAGAAATGAGTTAAGCATTTAATAACAGGAGCTCGAATAATCGGTTTTGAGAGTATAGTTTGGAGTGCAATTACGATTTTCTAGTGGTATGAATTGTAATTTATGTTTTTATGAAATTTTCTTAGGGGCAGGCGGGTTTTCATAAATCATCTTTCAAGACTAGGGTTTTCACGTATTTCCTATTGTGATTAGTTTAGCAGGTTCTAGTTCACGAAGGATCGTAACTCACCCTACGTTCGTGACTCGCATCGAAAATACAGTAGAAGGCTTGATCGGGGCTTCAACTCGAAGGATTTACATTAGTGGTTGTTGCAGTAACTAAAATTAATCTACCAAATTTTGAAAGGTATAATCTTAAATCTAACTTTGGGAGTACGGATTTTATTTTAATCGTTCGACATCAAAAAGTTTTAATCTGGAGCCTGTTTCGGCGATCGCTCGTTTAGTAAATTTTTATCGAAAAATTGTATTCAAATCGATAATCTTGGCAATTTGCCTCAAATAGTAATTTCTCATATGGATCCATTAAAATACTTGTTTGAGAAACTGGCACAAATAGGAAGACTGGCTCGATGGTTGCTTCTATTGTCAAAATTTAACCTCAAGTACATCACCATAAAGCCCGTACAAGGCAGAGCAATGGCAGAGTTTTCGGTAAATCAATTGATCGAAGGAAAAGAGGATATAGAGTTTCAATTCCCCGACGAGCAACTCATAGGAGTTAAGGATGAAAAATGGACTCTTTACTTTGATGGTGCATTAAACCAGTATGGTTATAGAGTAGGAGTTCTTCTTGTCACCCCTGACGAATTTCACATTCACCTATCTTTAAAGCTCGACTTTAAAGTTACCAACAATCAAGATGGGTATAAAGCATGCCTGGATGGATTAGAAGCCACCCTAAAACTAGGGGCAAAGAAATTAGAAGTGATCGGAGATTCGGCGTTAGTAGTTTCACAAACCAGGGGAGAATGAAAAGTTAGGGATGAAACCCTGATTCTATACCATCAGGAGCTTGAGAAGTTAATACCATGCTTTGAGTTAGTGGTCTTCACCCATGTTCCAAGGTTACAGAACAAGTTCGTGACACCCTGACCACTCTGCCTTCAATGATTAACATACTCTCTGGAGTCAAGATGAGGCCGTTAGTCATCGAGCAAAAGAGAAAACCAACATACAAAATGGGGGCATCAATTGAGGAAAGCTCAAACGAACTTCTGTAGTACTTTGACATTCAGAATTTCATGGAGAAGGGAGAATACCCTAAGTATGCTAGAAAAAAGGACAAGAGAGCGATAAGGAAATTATCTTCACAGTTTGTCATTTGTGGGGAAAAGTTATACAAATGAGGATACTCCAAAGTCAACAAGTTATGTGTCAGCAGTGAACATGGCCAAAAGTTTATGAAGGGGATACACACTAAAGTTTTCGGGCCTCACATGAATGGGAACATGCTAGACAAGAAGATTTTGCGACAAGGATACTTCAGGATGACTATGAAAATAGAGTACATATAGTTCCTGTGAAAGTGCAACAAGTGTCAGATCCACACCAACCTAATGCATATTCCCCCATCTTAGTTGTACAACTTAACATTGTCGTGGCCGTTTTCAATATAGGAAATTGATGTGATTGGCAGAGTAACACTGAAGGCTTCAAATGGTCATGAGTTCATTTTAGTGGTCATTGACTATTTTACTAAGTAGGTAGAAGCTGCCTTTTACACAGTGCTGAAAGCTTCTCATGTCACCAAATTTATCAAGAAAAACATCATATGCCAATATGGAGTTCCCCACGAGGTTATCTCAAACAATGGATCACACTTTTAATGATAAGTCTTTAGACCTTTTCGAGGAATACTAGATAGTGGCCCACAACTCATGGCCATACTAGCCACAAACCAATGGGGCAGTCGAAGCGAAAAACAAGAATATCAAAAAGATTATGCAAAAAATGATCAGTTCACACAAAAATTGGCCAAAATAGCTACCATTTTTGTATGGAAATATAGGACGTCGATCCGAGCTTTAACAGGAACTACGCCTTATTCCTTAGTATACAAGATGGAGGCCGTACTTTCTATTGAATTGGAGATCCCTTCATTAAGAATAGTGGTTGAATCCAACATCCTAGAGGAAGAATGGTAGAGAAACCGAATGAAAGAACTCCTCTTGTTTGATGAGAGAAGATTATAGGCCATATTCCACATACAAGGGTACCAAAGGAGAATAGCCAGAGCATTTAATAAAAAGGTAAAGACCCAAAACTTAAGGGAAGGTGATTTGGTTCTTAAAGAGATCAAGACTCCCATCTTTGACCCAAAAGACAAGTTCAAGCCTAAAATTGAAAAGTCTGATTCTTAGGATACATAAGCAACTTCTCTCGAGAAGTCTGAGCACTTTCTTTGTTTATGCCTTTTTTTTAATACGAGTAATGACTAATGCAAAGTCTTCTTTGAATTTTTAATAAAGTCATTCACGTTGCAAAAATTGAAAAAACTTTGCATAAATTGAAACCTTTTTTGGGTTAAAAGTGGGAGACTCTCGTTACTTTTGCTTTAATGGCAAAGTTTTAGAAATAAAAGGACAGGCACGCTAGTCTCAAACTCTAAAAAAAATAAGAAAGCTACTAAATTCTAAAAGCAAGACAAAGTTCTTAGATCTTCATCCTCTTCGCCGATTATTCTTCTCATTCTTCTTTGCTTTTGCTCTCCCTCCGCTAAACCAACTGTGCCTTATACTCCTCTGAGAGCTTAATATGCAACAACTCCTGTGTCAGTATTATGAAGCGAGATTGCCTAGCCTCTTGATACCTCATTAGGAATAGAGCCTAAAAAGGAGATGAGTACATATGATTCTACGCACCACTAAAGATAGTCTGATTCTAACTAAATTGCTGCATGATCCGATGTGGATGGTAGAAGGTAGATAGTCTCTGACCGATCAGCAAAACACTCGGATGATCTATAGTAGTCACAGTCATGCTGGGAATCTGCCACCATGGGCATTGCCAAGAGATATCTTTCCCCGTTAATGAAGAAAGATACTACCTCCAAGCTATCTCGGTAGTGCATATCGACAAGAATGGACGATAAATAAAGGTGGCTGCATTGCACATATCCGAGGCCAATTTTTGAAAGAGATTCATCTTCTCCATCAGCCAGATTTGGTTAAAAGGGAATAAGAGGTAAGATCTGAGAGAAATCAGTAAAAAGAGAGAAGTACGAAAAAAAACTAAAACTAAAACTAAAAGGAGAGATGTGTGGAAAAATGAGAGCGAAAAGAGGAGCGCATAATGGTAAAAATTGAGAAAAATGAGCGAAAGGAGAGATGAGCAGAAAAAGAAGAGATTTTAGTGAAACCTGGAGGATGGGAGGACTGCCGACAAAGGAAGTAGTCACACCCCGATGGATAGCATCCAAACCAATCAAGGTCTCTATAAATATGACCAGAACAAAGTCCTTGCCTGCCTACATTTGACTAACGAAATCAACTATCAAAGAACTGGCTCTGCCGTCATAAGAGACGAGGATGTAGCATGCAAGAAGGCAGAAACATAAGGCGTATCGGCACTGCAACTAAAAGTCGAAGTCAGCAAGGTCGCTAGTAAGATGAAATTTGTCAATGATTTTAGGAATGTTAAGGCAATCATCAGAAATGAAAAGAGAAGCCTCCCTTTAGGTTATGCCACGAAGGCGCGTCATCTACTTCTGAAGAGAGAGGAAAGGAGATAGCACTGCAATGAACTTCTGTGGAACGAGATCCAAGATGGCTGTGGACTCCTCCACTGTGGGGCATAACTCCTCAAGACCGAAACGAAAGACATGAGTTAGTGGATCCTAAAACTATGTGAAAGCCCTCAGCAACGGCTTGTTAATTCTGATAGCCCTCATAGAGAATAGAGAGCTAATGCCAAAAGATGCAAAGTTGAGGTGTTCGACAGTCAGAAGCTCGTCTATCCACGTCAAGAGAGAGTTATGAAATGAAAAAGGCATAAGAAAAGATTTGATTTTGAAAATAGTGCAGAGAATAGGTAATCGAACTTGCCTTTTTATAAAGTGATCAAGTGAGGAATCAGAATCCTCGCTAACCTAAGTTTCTTGCGACCGCCACCTTGAAAACTACAACCACAAAGTTCTTAGTCACGGTTGCAACCTTTTCCTAGACCACAAATTTTCATTCTTTGCAACCTTGTTGTTCACTTAGAGTATTTGGTACGGTCGTCATCTTTATATCTACCACCGCTGCATCCAAAGGTTGTGAGTGTGCGATTTTTCATATTTTGTCATAAAATTTGTCTTTTCTTTTAAGTGTTCAAATAGCGTTGCATTCAAACTAATCATCCAAATTGTCAAAAATAGGTGTAAAGATAAAGATGAAAATAATTTTACGACTAAGGCAGTTGAAAATAATTTCATGTAAAAGATAAAGATAAAAACATCTATTTTCATAAATAAAATAAAAGGCTCGAAGGCCTGAGTGTAACGCCTCGATTTCTGGGAGCGTTAAGACATACGTACACATATAATAAGGACTATACTAGCGAATTCATTTATAATTAAATAAAGTACTATATTTCAAATTGCCAAAGTTCCTTCATTATCAACTATAAGATAATAATTATTACAGTCATCCATCAGAATGTTTTAAGGAAAGAGATAGAAAACTAACTAAAATTACAAAGCAAAAGCGACAATAGGAGAAAATTAAGTCTTTCTTCATACGGATCCAAAATCCTATTACTTCTGGTAGTTACCCTGTTCAGGAAAACCTTATTGACTTTGAAATTCTTCTTTCTCACCTGCGGCATAACACCGTGAGCCGAAGCCTAGAAAAAAACTCTAGAAAATCCTACTAATCTAACTCATCACATAATCCAGCCAAATCAACAATCCGTCGTAAAAGTTTAGCATTCACTTAATAGTTTAAATGGAAATTAAATAGACTTAGCTAAATTTTCATAAATTATGATAATGAATATTATGCATGAGAACAAACCTGACTCCTAACTACGACTAACAAAACTCTATGCCAGGAATCCAAAGAGTAGACTTATTGGATAACTTGAACTCTAAAGCCATTAACAGACCTCGTTGTGAAAGATAACCACTTCGCCTGGTTACATACCACAATTGTTTTATACAATTGCAACGGTGTGGGGTCTAGTGCCAGCCATGGGCCTTATCTGGTAGTGCCCACCTTAAGGAATCTTGATGCCTTCGCCAGGTTCAACCCAAATTCTAAGGATACAGAGGAAAGCTAGAGACGTACCCCTAGTGGCTAATAGGGTTTTACCCTTTAAAGTTAGAAAATTTAGACCGGGAACGCACCCATGGTATTTAATGGGAAATCATATTCCAAATTCTTACAATTTAACCACCAGGAACGTCCTAAGCTAAGAAATAAAGATATGACCAATTCCAAAGTGACACACCCACTGACCATGATAAGGTACAACTCACAATGCCCGAAGTGGTGATTTCATAATAGAAAATAGAGATTATAAAAATTATTTGAAGCACCAAATTAACCATTTTCTTTCACAACTTTTTACATTAACTCGGTCTTGAAGTCTAATAAATATCCTATGAAGAACATATTTGGATTTAAATACTAATAAAATTAGTTTTTGGTCTCATGAAAAGAAAGGACATATTTGGTTTTAATTCCCTAAACAAGAACAAAAACTTACAAAGGGTGTTTGGCTAATCAGAACTTAACAAAACAAGCCTATTTTTGAAAAGTAGTTAGAAAAATATGTTACCTACAACTTTCATGAAGCAACCCAAGCTCGGATCTCATTTTAAAATAGAGTTTTTGCCTCTACAATGAGGACTGGTTAAGATTTTGACACATTTTGGTAAAAGAATCACATCTCGAGTTTTACAAGCCCAAATCAATTCAAAGTTTTAAATGAAAGCTAACTTTAAGATCTAACTCTTGACGTGAAAATCAACATTAGACGATGTTTCTATAATTATTTATAAACCTTCAAAGTTGAGTCCATCAAACAGTAAAATTAGAACAAGAATGAAATTCAAGGATCAAACTTTTATCCATTCATGCATGGCTTAGATCTAATTCTAATTTTGACATATAGCATGTATAACTTATAAAATAAAAACGCCAGCAAGTATTTCTAACTAATTAAATAAAAATCTCTCACCAAATAGACCATACAAAATCACAACTTGAAAGAACAACCTATAATAGCTCCTAATCTTGCTTTTAACTTATTTTCTCTAGATTCCTCGATATAAGATCCTTATTTTATCTCTTAGATTGATTGAGATGGATTTAAATTTGAGTAAGAAGAGAGAATTTTAGAGAGTTTAACTTACTTTCAAGATCAAACCTAGGCTTAAGTGACTAAACCTTAGACGTAGTTTCAATGGAGTGTCTTCCCTCTTCCTCCTAGCTCCTTCTTCTTCGCTTCTCTCTCAAGAACTCTTAGAGAATAGAAAAAATTTGATTGTGACTCATCTAATTCCTCCCTCTTGTACCAAAATTAGAAGGGGAAAGGGTGTCTTATATAAAGTTTTAGGTTGGTGAATTATGGAGGGAGGCTATGAGTATGTAAATTATGGAGGGATTATTATTATATATATATTGACTTAAATTATTATTGTTATATATATATATGTTTGTATGTATGTATAGGGTAGGAATATGTGTGTAGGAGAAGTAACGAGAGAGAGAGAGAGGCATTTATGCCTTTATTATTTTCTAGTATTTAAATAATTTTTTTGGATTAAAGGAATTGTTCTTCTATTTTAGGGTTTTCATTGTTTTAAGATTTTCATTCCGGGATTCATTTCTAGAGTCTAGCCTTTTTTTTCTTTTGCGATATGTCTTTATATTTTTTTTCTCTACACTAATCACGAGGTTTACAAATCGAGTCATTACAATCTATCCCCTTAAAACAAATTTCGTCCTTGAATTTTTTTTTTACATCGTACCTTTTTTCGAGAAAAGCTATGGGTAATTTTCTCGCATCATATCTTTCCATTCCTAGGTTAATTTCTCAATTCCTTGATGTCACCACAAAACACGCACTAGAGGGATTGTCTTTCCTCTGAAAACCTTACCACGATGATCCAGAACTCTTACTAGTTTCTCCTCAAAGGTGGCATCATCATCTATTTGGAGCTCCTCCCAGTTGAGTGTGTGGGTAGGGTCCGATTCATACCTTCTTAGCATGGAGACGTGGAATACGTTGTGGATACTCATGAGTTGTGAAGGTAAATCCAGGTAGTAAGATATCATTCCCACTCTTGCCAGGATTCCAAATGGTCTGATGTACCTTTTAGCTAGCTTCCTCTTTTTGCCGAAGCGAATTATTCGTCGCCGTGGTTGAATTTTTAGGAACACATGATCTCTGACGTTAAACTCGAGGGGCCTTCATCTTCGGTTAGCATAACTCTTTTGTTTGCTTTGCGCTGTGGCTATTTATTGGCGAATTAGCCTAATCTTCTCAGTTATCTCTTGTACCAAGTCTAGTCCCAGTAGGTTGGCTTCTCCCGTTTTCGTCCAATAGAACAGTGATCGACAAGGTCTTTCGTAGAGAGCCTCGTATGGGGGCATGCCGATGCTGGCTTAGTAACTGTTATTGTATGCAAATTCGACCAACGTTAGGTGTGTATCCCAGCTTCCATCAAGATCCATGATGCAGGCTCGCAACATATCCTCTAGAGTTTAAATTGTACATTTAAACTGTCCATCAGTTTGAGGGTGAAAGGCAATGCTAAAACAGAGTTCTGTTCCCAAGGCGGCTTGAATGTTTTTCCAGAATCAAGATGTGAATCATGGGTCCTGGTAGGAGATGACGAAAATTAGATTTTTGTGAAGGCGGACGATCTCGCAGATACACTTCTTGCTTAGGGCTTCCAATGTCTTGGTTAATCAAATAGCTAGAAAGTGGGTGGTCTTGGTAAGTTGATCTATAATCACCTAGATAGCATCATGACCCTGAGGTGGCTTTAGCAATCCCGTGACGAAGTACATGGTCACATGATCCCATTTTCATTACGGTATTTCTAGAGGTTGCAGAGTTCCTCCTAACTTCTGGTGTTCTGCTCTCACTTGTTAGCAGATTAGGCACCTAGCCACATAATTACCAACATCTCGTATCATGCTTTTCGATCAATATTATCTTTTTAAGTTTTGGTACATCTTTATTCCTCTTGGGTGGACGACAAAGGGTGATTGATGAAATTCCTTGAGAATGCTTTCTCTTAATCCACCGATATTGGGTACAAAAAGTCGGCCTTGGAAGGTAAGTTGCCCGTGTTTGTTCACTACCCAACTAGATTTTGATTCCTCTATTATCCATTTTTGCCGGATGAACTCGGATTCTTGGTTGTATTTCTAAGCCTGTAGGATTCGCAGGAGTAGGTTAGACGTAGCTACTGTTAGGCAAAAATAAGCTCTTTCTTCACTATCTGGGGTTTCCAAGTGAAATTCACTGAGTGTTCCAATTGTCAAGGTTGTATATTAAAAATCATAGATTTTATTTGATTTTAGTATTTAATTTTATTGTAATAAAATTAATATTTTTATTTTATGAGAATCTTAATGAGTAATGTATGCAATATCATTTATTTAATATTATGCATGTTTGTCTTTTATTCTGTACAGTAATAATCTGGTGTGTAGAGTACGATTTACACACAGAAGACCAGATTATAGGTTATTACAGAATATAAGTTTTTTTCATAGTTTAGATAAAAATAGACAAACCATCGGTACGACTGTAACACAAAATTTTAGTAAGCATGTCTTGGTTACGAAAAATAGATAATAGCATCGTCTATTAATCCGACTCGCTGTGCTAGTACACATTGTGTGTATTTAACAGGACCACATTGGGATAATTAATTTTATACTAATTATATAAATTAATTCACACTCCAAGGTCATTATGAGTGTTTATACTCTTAATTCCGAAATAATTATTATTTACGTATATTTAATATTCGTTATTTTGATTCATTACGGGGTGTAATCTTTTATGGGTCTAGAGTTCAGATAGGTTGGATAGCGGTATTAATTTTATGGTGAATATTAATTATTGACAGAATCTATGTCCCAATTATTTGGGATTGACGATACCCTCTTAAGGAAGCCTATAAGTTTTAACGGGGTTAAACCTGTACGTAAATTTGATTATCCGGCGGTCAAATAAATTAAGCGAAAGGGCTTAAACAATTTTAGAGATGCCGATTAAATTAAATTATCAATAATTAAATTTAATTGGCGGATATTAGGAATCTTAACGTGGGGAGATGAGTTAAGCATTTAATAACAGGAGCTCAATGCAAATTGGTCTTGAGATTATGGCTAACAGTGCAGATACAGTTCTTTAGTGGTATGAACTGTAATTTAATGTTTTATAAAAATTACAAAAACTACTATAAGATTTTTATAATTACATAAACTACTGAGAGATTTGCATATTTGCATAAACCGCTGGATAGATATCTAAATTACACTAGAAATCTATGTCATAATTATTTCACAGGTCCCTCCTGTAACCCTATAAATATGCGAGTATGCTGAACTAAAATCATAAATTATCTTTCAAAACTAAGGTTGTCCAAGTTCTGTCAATTTCAGTTCTCAAAGGAACGTAGCTCATACTACGTTCGGGAATCGCATCGAGAATACAGTAAAAGGTCTGACCGGAGTTTCAACTCGGGAAATCAAAGTTTGTAGTTGGAGAATCGACCAAAAGGTATTCATCTGAATTAACTGTGGTGGCACATGTTTTATTTTTTATCATTCGATATCAAAAAGTTTTTATTTGGAGTCTGTTTCGATGATTGCCCCTCTAGTTTTTATTTTTTTAAAAATCGTTTACAAATCAATGATCTTGGCAGTTTGTCTCCAACAATTGGTATAGAGCCGTTTTAATTATGTTTACAATTAATCAAGGGCTTGGTAGATTTAGAACTATACTAATTTTATTGTGCAGGTGTTCTAATTCCGATTTTATAATTATTATTTTATTCATATTTGATTGAATGATGATTATAATTTATTTTTTAATCACGAATGTTGATCATGATAGTTTAAACTTTTTTAGTTCGAATGTGAGCTTTTGGGACATAAATTTTTAATGTAAAAGTTTTTATTTATTTTTAAATATTATTTAAAATATTTAAGAATAGATTTGAATATCCAAGAACGAAAAGAACAAGCAGCGGCATAACCAGCGGCACCGACGGTGGTTTCGAGTGGTTCGGGCCACAAATCGCGTCGATTTTTGCACAATTTTGAAACAGATTTTTTCAGTAAATTTTCTGTGAGTTTTGTGCAGTAAAAACAACAACAAAATGGATCTGAAATTACAGCAAAAATATCGGCAAAAATAGCCCACGAACGGCAGCTTTGGTTGGTGACTCGAAACCCGTTTTTAGCATGGTTTTGCGACTTTTTCGAGATGAGTTTTGAGAAATTTTTAGGCACAAAATAGGAGTGAAATAGGCCAAAAAAATAGTTCAAAAAATTGGCAAAAATCTAAACTAGAAATAGTTAAAAAGCGGCGGCATGGGTAGCAGCAATAGCCAGTTATTCGAGCTATTTTGGGACTCCGTTTTGAGATTTTTAGAGATTTCTTTCAAGGCATTCTTAGAAACATCATATTGTTGGATATCAGTGCTAAAATCAGTAAAAAAACGAGAGCCAAAACAACCACAGAACAAGCTGAAACAAGTGGCACAACAGCAGCGGCAGTGGGCGATGCGACATAGCAACTTCTCGAGCTTTTGATGGCTGTTTTTGGGCTATTTTCAAATCAAATTTTTTTAAAATATATTTTTTTGCTGCATTTCAAAAAAAAGTGACAAAAATAGAGTTCGGATGATGCCAGAACAGCCTCGAAAAGTTGGCGGTGTAGTGCTATTGCTGGGTAACAGCGTTTTTCGTGTTTCAGCAGCCATCAAAGCCTATTTTCCTGACCGTCTTTGACCAATTTTTTGACAAAAAAATAATATATTTTGTTAGTTACGTTTTAAAATAACGGGGATTAAAAAGGAGCTCGGGTGAGGCCATAATGACTTCGGGAATTTGGCGGCACAGGTTGGTAGCAGGTTGGTGGTTTGGCCGGCAGTGGTGACTGATGGTTTGGCACCTTGGCGGCTGTTTTTTATGATAACTAATATGAGATGTGTTGCATATCTATAACATTGATTATCGAAGAATCCTAGTAAGATTCGGATGCCGATAAGAAGCTTTCTGTAAGAATTGAAAGATTGGAAGCTTATCTGTTTGAAAGAGGCTAAAACTCTTTAAAGTTTCATTTTGATCATAAAATTGAGATATATACATATCTTGCATTTATATTCTTTTAAACTGCGTGGATAAAGTATATCTGTTTTATATATTCCTATTAATTTAATTAATTCGAAAAATTCGATTTTAATTAAAATTTTGTAAAAGAAAATAAAATTAGATTTTTTAATTAAAAGTTTTTAATTAAATGGAAAAATTTTAGATTACTTTTTTACAAAATAACACGTTTAAGACAATTTTTTATTAAATTAGATATTTTGGAAAAATGTAAAAATTAATTTCGAATTTTGAGTTAATTAAATAAAAAAAATATTTAATCTTAATAAATTATTATTTTTGAAAAGTGTGTAACGTAAAAAATTAAATGTTTGAATGCTCTTAATCAATACCTTAGCTGTAAAGTAAAGAAAAAACTGTACATTCATCGGTAATTTTATTTATTACGCATTAAAACACGAAAAGATGATTTGAAAAATTAAAATCTTTTGAATCGTGTACACGAAAAGATATTTTAGAATCTTTCGAATCGTGCAATTTTTGAAATTAATAAATTTATTTTAATTAAAAGAATTTTTATGACCTTTAAAAATGTTTTAAAAATCTAAGTGGAAGAGAAAATTTATTCCCAGATAAATCTCGCAGTCTTCATCACCAGTACGTAGGCGATGTAATTAATTCTGCGTGTTGGTGGTAAAGCCTTCCTCCCCATCGGACAGATTAATTGTGGTATCGTTAATACGAATCTCCTTCACGATGATTCTGAATAATTTTTAGTGTGGATCACTTTTCCATCTGAAGGGTTCATTGCGAAATGATCGATTTGGGATTAGGTGGCGGTTAACACTTAACTGTATATAATAGTATCATCTTCGTCTGAGTCATTACTATTATCTACTGGATCAAAATTATATCAACTATTTAATTTTACTTCATAAGGACAGTTGCCTAGATAGTAAAATTAATAGGAATTGGCTTGTCTGAACAAACAATGAATAGTTGACGTTTTCCCTGTTAGGGTTAATATATTGAAAACCATATTTTTAGTATTTAATTTTATTTTAATAAAATTAATTTTTTATTTTATGAGAATATTTATGAGTAATGTATGTGTATCATTTCTTTAATATTATAAATGGATGTCAGATATTCTGCATAATATTTAATCTGGTATGTAGAGTATGGCTTGCACACAAAAAATTAAATTTTAGGTTCTTGCAGAATATAAATTTTATATTCACAGCTTAGATTAAATAGATATACCATCGGTACGACTGTGGCACAGAGTTTTAGTAGGCCTGTCATGGTTACGAGAAACAGATAATAGCGTCATCTATTGTTCCGACTCGCTGTACCAGTACACTTTGTGTGTATTGCATAGGACATTTAGAGTAATTAATTTTATACTGACTATATAAATTAATTCACACCCTTAAATTATTATGAATAGTGCTTATCTTTTTAATCTTGAAATAATTATTAATTTGCGTATACTTAATATTCGTTATTTTAATTCATTAGAGGGTGCGATCTTATATGAGTCTATATTCCTGGTGAGTTGGATAGCGGTATTATTTATATGAAGAATATTAATTATTGACGAAATTCACGTCCCAAAAGATCGAAATTGACGATACCCCCTTAAGGAAGCTTATAAGTTTTGATCGGACCAAATCATACAAGTGAATTTGATTATCCGGTAGTCAAATATATTAAGGAGAAGGGCTTAAGGAATATCAAGATACCGATTAAATTAAATTGTTAGTAATTAAATTTAGTTAGCGGGTATCGAGAATCTTAACGTGGATAGAAATGGTAAGTATTTATTAACAAGAGCTCAATGCAAGATGGTTCTGAGATTATGGGTCGAAATGCAATTATAGTTCGTTAGTGGTGTGAACTGTAATTCAGTATTTTATAAAAATTACAAAAACTGCTGTTAGTTTTCCATAATTGCTGATACCGCTATGAGGTTTTCTTAATTGTGAAAACCACTGATACGGGTCTGTATTCCACTGAAAGTCTTACTTATAATTACTCATCAGGTTCCTATTGTAGCCCTATAAATATGCAGGTAGGTTTAACTAGTTTCATAACTTGTCTTTAAGCCTAAAGATGTCAAGGTTCTGTCGATACGAGTTCTCAGAGGATTATAGCCCATACTATATCCAAGAATCGCATAAAGGAATACAGTAGAAGATCTAACAGGAGCTTCAACTTGCATTCAAATCATAGTTGAAGATTCGACCGATAAAATGGTATTATTCTAAATTAACTTTGGGTGCACGGGTATTATTTTGATCGTTCGTCATCAAAAGTTTTATTTGGAGCCTATTTTGGCGTTTGCCCGTATGGTTAAATTTTTTTTTTCAGATAATTGTTTGCAAAAATAAAGATCTTGATAGTTTTACCTCCAATAATTTCATCGAAGCATGCTATTCACAAAGTACTAGGCTGCTGGCAATTTTTTTTTAATGGTAGAGGGAACCAAATTAAAATAAATTTAAAATTTTGCTCGTCATAATTAATGATTATTTTTAATTATGTGATTCTAAGGATTAAAATGGCTTTCAATCTTCTCACATTAATACTTAAAGAAAACAAACTAACGGCATCAAATTTTTTTGACTAAAAAAGTAACTTGGATATAGTGTTAACTACCAAGGGTATTCCTTCAATGCTTGGAAATGTGTTTGTCTATGAAAAAGGTTCTTTCTCTAGGTTAAAAGGTATGAAAAAATAAAAAGGTTTAGAAACAGGGTGGCATGATTTTCAAGGTAGTTAATGGGCCACAAACTAGTGTGAAAAAATTAAAAGGCATATGTTTTCACTACAACCAGACACGACACTATAAAAAGTAATATCCAGTTTATCTCAGCAAGCTAAACAAATAGAGTAATTTCTTTTCACTGGTTATGGAAACATGTTTAGCGGTGTTATCTACTAGTACATGGTGTGCAGATACGGGAGCCACTAATCATGTCTTCAATTCATTACAGTGGATCCAAGAAATCCGACAACTTAGTAATGAGGAGATTTGCTTGTATATGGGCAATAATATAAAGGTAACAGCAGTTGCAATGGGAGATGTCACTCTCAGTTTTAATAGAGATCGAGTTTTAATATTGAGAGATTGCCTTTATATACCTTCCATCATATGAAACTTCATTTTCATTTCTAAATTGGTTAAAGATGGATATTTAATTTATTTTAATAACTCTGTAGTTATTAAGAATAATAAATGGGATATCTGTTCTGGTACATTGGTGGATGGTCTTTATGTTATTACTCCAATCTCTCCTACACTATAACTGATTAAATTGAATAACACAACTAATTTACCATATAAGAGAAAGTTTTCTTCTTTAATGAACCAAACATTTTCTTAGCACTTATTCTTAGATCATATTAATCTAAAAAGAATAAATAGACTCGTAGAAGATAGACCTATGAGTTCATTGAAAGTGAAGGCATTTTCAGTCTGTGAATCCTACTTAGAGGGTAAGATGACTAGGAGACCCTTTTCGGTCAAAAGCTATAGAGCTAAGAACCATTAGAATTGGTTCACTCTGATGTGTGTGGTCCTAAGACAATCCGAGCTAGAGGTGGCTTTAAGTATTTCGTCAATTTCATTGATGACTACTCAAGGTATGGATACATTTACCTGATACTTTGAGTACTTCGTAAGTCTGAATACTTTGAAAAATTCAAAGAATTCAAGGCGGAGGTAGAGAAGCGTTTGGGTAAAAGTATCAAATCACTACGATTCGACCGTAGTGGCGAGTACCTCTTCGAAGAGTATAGAGACTACCTATCATCGGAAGGGATTATATCCCAGTTAGCTGTACCGGTACTCCGCAGTAGAATGGTGTAGCAGAAAGAAGGAATATGACTCTTATGGAAATGGTAAAGTCTATGATGAGTTATTCAGGATTACCTGATTCATTTTGGGAACTTGCATTAGAGACATTGACTTATATTCTGAACTTGGTACTTTCTAAGTCAATACCTTCTACTCGCACGAAATTGTGGACCGGGCGTAAGCGTAGTCTGAGACATATTCGAATTTGAGGGTATTCGGTACATGTGCTAAAAGGGAACGCAGGTAAGTTAGAATTGAGGACAAAATTTGGTTTCTTTGTGGGGGTATACCAAGGGAATGAAGGGTGATTTATTTTATAATTCTAAAGATTAGAAGGTCATTGTTAGCACCAATACCCGATTCTTGAAAGATGATTATATTATAAACCACAGGACCAAAAGTAAAAATTGTTCTGAAAGAAATGAGAGGAAATACCGATAAAACGAAAGAGGAATCACAAGTCACTGATATCTCATTGTCTCATCGTAGTGGGAGAATTTTGGAACAAGTACAAATCATGAACAGGGTGCTACCATTAACATACCAGACCAGTATGTGGGTAATGGTGCACAGGGTTCAGATTCTACACAGCGTATTACTATTAGTATACAGACGCAGGTAGTGCCTCGTCATAGTGGGATGGTTGTTCATCAACCTGATCGGTATATGTTCTTAGGAGAGTCTTTTGACAGGATCCCAGCAGAATTAGGTACCGAACCCTATAACTACAATGAAGTACTCTATGACAAAGATGCACATTTTTGGCAGAAGACTATGAATTCAGAGAAGAAATCAATGTATTCTAATCAGGTCTAAAAACTTGTAGAACCACCTGAAGAGATAAAACCCATCGGATGTAAGTGGATCTACAAGAGGAAGAGAGAAGCACTCAGATTTAGGCTTGTTGCAAAAGCGTTCACTCAGAAAGAAGGGATCGATTATGAGAAAACTTTTTCATCAGTAACCATGCTTAAATCTATTTGGATTCTCTTATTCATTGTGACTCATTTCGGTTACGAAATATGGAAAATAGATGATAAGATATCTTTTTTTAACGGAAGTCTTGATGAGTGTATCTATATGGTATAGCAAAACAATTTCATAACAAAGGGCTAGGAGTACATGTTGTGCAAGCTTAAGAGATCCATTTATGGACTTAAGCAGATATCGAGATATTAGAATACTCAGTTTGATCAAGCTATAAAGTCTTATAATTTTGATCAGAGTCTAGATGAGTTCTGTGTGTACAAGAAACGTGACGAAGCATGATAGTCTTTCTAGTACTTTATGTAGATAATATCTTGCTCATCATAAACGATGTGGGGGTGTTATATTCGAAAAAAGTACGACTATTTGGGTAGTTTGATATGAAAAACTTGGAAGAAGCCAGTCACATCCTTGAGATCAAGCTTTTGCAAGATCGAAAACAAAGCATATTGGGCTTATCACAAGAAAAATATATCGATGATATGCTTGCTCATTTTAACACGCAGGATTCCAAGAAAGAATTTCTCCCTTTTAGGCATGGAATCACTCTATCCAAGGATCAATGTCCTAAGACACCTGATGAGATAGAGAAGATGAAGGCGGTTACTTATGCTTCGGCAGTAGAAAGACTAATGTATGTTATGCTTAACACTTAACGCGACATCTGCTTTGTTGTTGGCATGGTTAGCAAATATTAGTTTAACCCAGGGTAGGAGTATTAAACTATGGTAAAAATATAATTAAGTACCTAAAAAGGACTACGGATTATACGTTGGTTTACCAGACAGACAGTCTAGTACCTGTAGGGTACACATACTCCAATTTCCAATCTGATAAAGATTCTCATAAGTTTATCTCAGGATATGTGTTTACCTTGGGAAGTGAAGCAATAAGTTGGAGGAGTATCAAGTAGTCCTTTATTACTGATTCCATCATGGAGGCCGAGTACTTGGCAGCTCTTGCAGCAGCCAAAGAGGCCATTTGGCTCAAGAATTTCCTGTTGGATCTAGATGTGATACTTTTAGTTCAATCAGTTATTACACTTTATTGTGATAATGGTGGAGTGGTTGCAAACTCGAAGGAACCAAGAATCCATAAGAAAGGAAAACACATTGAACGTAAGTATCACCTGATACGAGCAATTGTACAAAGGTGATGTTGCTGTGACCAAGAGTGCATCAGGGGACAACCTTGCAAATCCTTTTACAAAGAGCCTACAGACTAAGGCTTTTAACAGTCATGTAGAGGGCATAAAAGTCAGATGTATGGCAGCATGGTTTTGAGTATAAGTAGGAGATTGTTATGGTTGTACACTAAAAATCATGAATTTTATTTGGTTTTAGTATTTGATTTTATTTTAATAAGATTATTTTTCTATTTTATGATAATCTTAATGAGCAATGTATACAATATCATTTCTTTAATGTTATGTATGGTTGTTCTTTATTCTGTACAGTATTTAATGTTATGTATAGAGTACGGGTTGCACGCAGAAAATCAGATTATAGATTTTTGCAGAATATAAGTTTGATTAACAGTTTAGATGAAAATGGACAAACCATCGGTACGATTGTTGAATAGAGTTTTAATAGGCCTGTCTTCGTTATAAGGAACTGATAATAACGTCGTCTATTGTTTCAACTCGCTGTGTTATTACACTTTGTGTGTATTGAACAGGATCACATTGGGGTAATTAATTTTATACTGACTATATAAATTAATTCATACCTCAAGATTATTATGAGTATTAATTCTCTTGATTCTAAAATAATTATTATTTGCGTATATTTAATATTCGTTGTTTTGATTCATTAGAGAGTGCGATCTTTTATGGGTTTATAGTTCCAGTAAGTTGGATAGCGGTATTAATTATATAGTAAATATTAATTATTGACAAAATTCATGTCCCGATTGTTTGGGATTGATGATATCCCCTTAAGAATACTTATAAGTTTTGATCGGGCTTAATCCTGTAAGTGGATTTGATTATTCGGCAGTCAAATAAGTTAAGTGAAAGGGCTTAAGCAATTTTAAAGATACCGATTAAATTAAATTGTCAGTAATTAAATTTAATTGGTGGGTATCAGAAATCTTGACGTGGTTAGATGAGTTAAGCATTTAATAACAGGAGCTCAATGCAAATTAATCTTGAGATTATGGCTAAGAGTGCAGTTACAGTTCTTTAGTGATATAAACTATAATTTAGTATTCTATGAAAATTGCAGAAACTGCTGCAATGTTTTCATAATTATGAAAACTGCTGAGAGGTTTGCATAGTTACGAAAACCATTGGATAGGTATCTGGATTATACTAGAAGTCTATGTCATAATTACTCCACAGGTCCCTACTATAGCCCTATAAATTGCGAGTAGGCTGAACAAAAATCATAAGTCGTTTATCAAGACAAAGGTTGTCCAGGTTCTGCCGATTTCAATTCTTGAATGATCGTAACCCACACTACGTTTGGAAATCGCATCAGGAATATAGTAGGTCTGATCAGAGTTTCAACTCAGAAAATCAAAGTTTGTAGTTGGAGAATCGGCCATAAGGTATTCATTGAATTAACTGTGGTGGCGTGGAGTTTATTTTTGATCGTTTGATATCAAAAAAAATTTATCTAGAGCCTGTTTTGCCGATTGCCAGTCCAGTTTTTATTTTTTGAAAAATCATTTACAAATCAATGATCTTGACAATTTACCTCCAACACCAATCATGTTCCATTCTCGTGCTGCAATACTTTCCACTTCACCTCTTGTCTTTCAGATGAGTGGGTCTGTCATGACCTGGTCTGGAGATGCTTGGACACTATCGTACAATGGTGTTGTAAGTCCCATGTGCAAGACTATCGTCTCTGACAGTAGATCGTTGGTAGGATAGTTCTATTTGTCAAAATTTTTAATAGAGATGTAGTCTGTTAAATGATCCCTTGCTTAATAGTTCCTATAGTCAGGGGTTTTGATCTTCAAAATTCGTTAAATGCGAATACTGGCAGACATTTTTAGCCATTACACCTGGAAGGGCTCTGTTTTGCAATTTGACGATGCACCAGGTGGTTTCCCTAAAAACGTGTGTGGTTCGAGTTTCTCGTGAAAGTGTTGAACCCTAATTACTATCGTTACTTACAGGTCTACTGGGTAGGATTTTGAAGGTGAAACAAAGATAGATCTAAGCTCATAAAAACATGCATAGGGTTCAATAAGAATGATCAGTTGAAATTTAGAAGTCACAAGAAAAGTGAGATAGGGCGGTGAGTGGTCAAGTGATTAGCCAAGGCTCTTAAATGATGTGTCAGACTGCATAAAATATAGCTGGGGGTTAAAACAGTTATGCGAAGGTGAACAAGTCCTTCTCTAAGATTCAAGGCAAGATTCCTAGAGGGTTCGAAAGATAGATGGAATGAGGTTAAGTGGTCACGGTTAAGGTAATCACTACTGACCTAAATTGAAAGGTTGTTTGTGGCTCAAACATAGGTGAAACAATGGGACATAAATGAACAACACTTAAAGAAATGTTCTCGAGATTAATCTGCTACAATGAGATCTTGACAAAGGACATGTTAAGAGATGGATAACCAAATTAGATATTTATCCTAAAGTTGCAACGATCAAATGCGCTTCAAATCAAACATCCAAGCCCACTCCCTAGGTACGGGTTCCAAGAGTGTACAAAGGATTCACAAAATTACTGTAATTGAATGAAGTATTAAGATCGTGAGAAGATGAACGATGACATAAAATTTTATCAATATCGAATGTTCAGAACATATGATTAACAAAAAAATGATTTTAAGTTCTACAAATGAAAAGTTAGTTCAAGAATGATGAGTTACCTTGAAGGAGAATCAAATGCAAATATTGGTCATAATTTAAATATTACTTACCAACTGAAAACTCGAGGATGAGAACACGTTACAGGACTTGAATTCCCGATAGGGCCACAAATAAGACTTGGGTGTAGAGGGGTTATCCACGAATGACACTTGATGGTATTAAGAGAAGTCAAGTACAAATTGATATTTTTCGTCTCGCTGAGCGTATATAATTCTAGAACAAAGGATGCGCGAAGAACTTCAATCAAATACATTCAAAAGTTGACACAAAAATGTTTGGGGAAAACAAGGAAGGAATTTATAAGGATGAAGTTATAGAGTTCTAATGGTGGTTCCTGACGCGACACTTGAAACTGCTCTTAGTGCGTACTCCCGTCTATCCCCCTTAAAAGGAGATAACTTGCTGCGTGGATTTCTGGTCTTCGATCTAGATGTTTTTCTTTATCTTTCACGTGTAGATTTCCCTCTGCCTCCGAATCCGATGGCATTCTAACATGACCAGCTATATAACTTAGACATAGCAAATTTAAGTTCTTATAAGTTATAGACGATAGAAATAAGGGATAATTACACTTACCTCTCCTGAGGTTTAAGCATATTACAGGGACCTCCCTTGTGGTCTCTGAGATTATACTAACCTCCCATGAGATTTAATTTTTAATATCAATTGCAACCAACTGTTAAAATTTTCGTTGAAATTTAACAAAAACCGCCCCTTCCACCCCAAAACCATCATTCCCACCCCAAAACCACCCTTCAAACCACCTTTTTCCCCGAAAACTACCATTTTCACCCCAAAACCACCCTTCCCAAAACCACCCTTATGTTGAAATTTGGGGTGGGAAGGGTGGGGTTTTGCGGGGCGAAAGGTGGTTTGAATGGTGGTTTTGGGGCGGGAATGGTGGTTTTGGGGTGAGAGGGGCGATTTTCGTTAAATTTCAACGAAAATTTTAATAGTTGAGTGCAATTGATGTTAAAAATTAAACCTTATTGGAGATTAGTGTAATTTTTTAAACCACAAGGGAGGTTCCTGTAATAAGCTTAAACCTCAGAGGATGTAAGTGTAATTATCCCTAATAAAGGATAATTAATATAACATTTTCTACAGGGTCTCTACATGATAGAACGCCTGGTTTTCCTATAACCCAAGGTCTGAAGGTTCACTCAACTTAGGCTCTGATATCATTCTGTAACACCCGAAATTTCGAAGGCGTTAGAACATACATACATGTATAATAAAGACTATACTAACGAATTTATTTATAATTAAATAAAGTACTACATTAAAAATCACCAAAGTTCCTTCATCATCAACCAAAAGATAATAATTATTATAGTCATCCATTAGAATGTTTTAAGGAAAGAGACAGAAATCTGTTGGAGGCAAAACTGCCAAGATCATTATTTTTGTAAACGATTTTTGATAAAAATTAACTAGATGAACAAACGCTGAAACGGGCTCCAAATAAAACTTTTGATGTCGAAAAATTAAAATAAAACCCATGTAAACACAGTTAATTTAGAAGAATACATTTTTTCGGTCGATTCTTCAACTACGATTTTGATTCCGAGTTGAAACTCCTATCTGACCTTCTACTGTATTTCCTTATGCGATTCCCAAATGTAGTGTGGGCTACGAGCTTTCGAGAACTCATACCAACAAAATATGATCAGCTTTAGTCTTAAAGATAAGTTATGAATTTTGTTCAGGCTACTCGCATATTTATAGGGGTACATAGGGACCTGTGGAGTAATAATGACAAAGACTTCTAGTATAGCTCAGATACGTATCTAACAATTTTCTCAAATAAGTAAACCTCTCAGTGGTATTTATAATTATGAAAACCTTGCAGTAGTTTTTGTAATTTTCATAAAATACTAAATTACAATTCACACCACTAAATAACTGTAATTACAGTCTAAGCCATAATCTCAAAACCATCTTGCATTGAGCTCTTGTTATTAAATGCTTAACTTATCTCCCTATGTTAAGATTTCTAATACCCGCCAACTAAATTTAATTACTGATAATTTAATTTAATCGCATTGTTAAATTCCTTAAACCCTTTCGCTTAACTTATTTGACCATCGGATAATCAAATCCACCTGCAAGGTTTGGCCCGGTCAAAACTTATAAGTTTCCTTAAGGGGGTATCGTCAATCCCGATCATTCGAGATGTGAATTTCGTTAATAATTAATATTCACAATATAAATAATATCACTATCCAACTTATCAGGAATATAGACCCATATAAGATCGTACCCTCTAATGAATCAAAATAACGAATATTAAATATACGCAAATCAATAATTATTTCAGGATTAAGAGGATAAGCACTATTCATAATAACCTTGGGGTGTGAATTAATTTATATAGTCAGTATAAAATTAATTACCCCAATGTGTCCCGTTCAATACACATAAAGTGTACTAGCACAGAGAGTTAAAACAATAGACGACGCTATTATCTGTTCCCCGTAATCAAGACAGGCCTATTAAAATTCTGTACTACAAATGTACCAAAAATATGTCTATTTCCATCTAAACTATGAACATAAAACTTATATTCTGTAAGAACCTAAATTTGATCTTCTATGTCCAAGCAGTACTCTACATATTAGATTAAATACTGTATAGAATAAAGGACATACATACATAACATTTAAAAAAATGATATTGCATACATTACTCATTAAGATTCTCATAAAACAAAAAATTAATTTTATTAAAATAAAATTAAATACAAAAAATATGATTTTCAATATACAACCCTAACAAAAACTAATTGAAATTACAACGTAAAAGAAACAAAAGGAGAAAATTATATCTTTCTTCAAGCGGATCAAAAATCCTACAACTCCTAGTAGACGCCCTGTTCAACAAAACCTTCTTCACTTTTAAATTCTTCTTCCTCACCTGCGGCATAACGCGGTGAGCCGAAGCCCATAAGAAAACTATAAAAAATCCTACTAATCTAACTCATTAAATAATCTGACCAAATCAACAATCTGCAATTAAAGTTTAGCATGCACTTAACAGTTCAAATGGCAATTAAACAAACTTAGCTAAATTTTCATAGAATATGATAATGATTGTTATGCATGAAACCAAACCTAACTCTCGATTACGACTGATAGAACTCCACGTCGGGAATCCAAAGAGTAGACTTATTGGACAGCTTGCACTCTGAAGCCATCAACAGACCTTGTTGTGAAAGATAACCACTTTACCCATTTACATACCGCAACTATTTTAAACAATCACAACGGTGTGGGGTCCAGTGCCAACCGTAGGCCTAATCTGGCAATGCCCACCTTGAGGAATCTTGATGCCTTCGCCAGGTTCAACTCAAAGTTTAAAGATATAGAGAAAAGCTAGAGACAGAACCCTAGTGTCTAACTGGATTTCACCATCTAAAGTTACAAAAGTTACACCGGGGACACACCTAGGGTGTTTAATGGGAAACCACATTCCAAAATCTTACAATTTAACCACCATGGACGTTCTAGGCTAAGAAATAAAGGTATCACCAGTTCCAAACCGACATGCCCACTGACCATGATAAGGTATAACTCACAATGCATGAGGTACGACTCGTATGGCCCATGATGTTTCAAGTTGTAAGTACTATAATGCTCATGGTACAACCAATTCAAGGCATAAAGTATAACCATTTTAAGCATGAGGTACAACTATTTTAACATGATGTACAATCATTTCATACACGTGGTTAAATCAATTTGACGCATAAGGTACAACCACTATTACACATAGTACAACTATCGTTATGCCCAATGTACAACCATCATGATGCCTAACCAATTACAAGCATACTTTAAATCTAAGTGAATTTTCTCAAAATTTAGCACTTTTATCCTAAGTTGCAGTGTCACGCCCCAAACTCCTGGCCACGTGAAACACCCATAAACAACCATACATGACACCCAACCTGGGAATATACTCTCAATGTAAACCATATATGCATTGTTTATAAACGCCAAACGGCAACATTACACGGCTCCAACGCCCGAAAAACATGTTACAAGCATACATGTAAAAAGGCTAACAAAAAGGAATACTACAGCTCTTCCACCTCTTCAGCACCTGCAGATCAACCAACGTGACCTGTACCTGAAGAAAAGCAAATCCCACACCGTGAGCCAAAGCTCAGCAGATTCTATATACAACACATGCAATATAAGCTAAACATGCTCGATAAACAAAGCGCAATTTTTGACTATCTATCAAGCCAGTAAAACAATTTGAAAACAGCTTTAGATCACGAATCACTAGAGCCAGAAAACCATTTTTCACATTCAGGGGAAAGCGTGGATAAAAAACCATTTGTTGACTCATCAGAGTTTTAAAAGAAAACAAATCTAGTATTACGACTCCTACAGGCCGTTAATACAATGTTTCGACTCCTGCAGGCCGATAAAACAGTTTTAAGAAAATTGGTCTGTCCGTCCCAAACTGCAGTACATGCAATCCATCAAACATATGCCTCCTCATGACCTCATTTCAGCCGGCAGATACTATAAATACACACAAGTGCCTCGTCAGGACCTCGTTTCAGCCGATAAAGCGCACATACCGGATCCCGCAGCCTATCTCAACACCGGCTTTCACAGCCTATGTCAACCACCAGCTTTCGCAGCCTACCTCATCCACCGGTTCTCACAGCCTACCTCAATCACTGGCTCTCACAGCCGACCTCAATCATCCACACACGCACACATACATCATCAACCAGGATTTACATCTACTGGATCACAAATTCATCTAAACCATATCATACACATATGCAAACCTAAAATAGGATTTAAAGCACATAACCATGTATCAACACGACGTTCCACAAATCAGGTAATCCACTCACATACTCCATACATAAGTAAACAGTTATAAAGGCACATAACAGCATGTAACCTCACCACGACGCCACTCGTCACATAACCCAACATCCAAAAACCTGGACCCACGACGTTCACACGCGCCAACACGATCAACAAACCTACGTAACTCAACTTAACCAAAGGCCAACACCAAACCCACAACCGAGGTTCTCACCAAACTCCACACCTTCCGTGCATAACCATCACTCACGTGATCGTGCTATAACGCCCAAAACCTAATCATGCACGTCAACCCGAGGACGGCATCTAAACAAACACCTAGGATCACAACATGATCCCCGAACTCACCACACGACCAACCGAACCCAAAAGGAATCCACATGGATTTAAATCAAATAATTCCCATGAATTAATCAATCGAATACCATAGAACACCAATTGGAAATCCAGGAACCAATCCAAAACCACAACCCAACAGCCCAGAGGTTCAGTCGACCGAACCCAAGCCCCTAGTCGACCGAACACCCTACTGGAAATTACAAAATGCAAACCCACATGGTTCAGTCGACTGAACCCATAGGTTCGATCGACCGAACCCCAAAACCAGACTTCAGTCGACCGAACCCCATGGTTCAGTAGACCGAACCTCGGCAGAAAACGATTCCGAGCTACGAATTCAACCCTCCAGGCCTTGAATCGATACTTCTGAACACCGATACAACGACCGTGAACACTCACACATCTAGGCCTAACACTGAGACCTCAAAAGAAACTCCCAACACCCGATTCCATCCACAGAATTCACCGAAAACGAGTTTTTAACCCGAAAGCCCAACTTTGAAACAAATGCAGATCCACGACAATCTGCCTGTTAAAAACACACATGTTTACCCATAGTACCCTTATATAGCAATAGGGTCTAGAATTCTACCTCGGTGAGTTCAAAACTTAATGCCTCAAACCACGTGCAAAACCGAGCTTCGCCAAAATTGAAATCTAATCGGATGGTTGCGTAGCCCGTCGTGCCAAAAACTAAGATCCGCTGTTGGATCGCTGAAAATCGAGCCCTAGGTCCCCGAGAGTTTAGAGAGAAGGCAAAGAGAAAAATGAAAAACTTACTGGAGAAGTTTTGAAAAATATATCTTTATAAAAATATCTAACTCCAGATATTTATAGGCCTCCAAAATATTTTTTTTTTTTTTGAAAATTTTCAAGAATCGCGCCACAACGGCCCACGGATCAAGAAACCTACCCCGCATGCATATCCAAGCTCGATCATGCATTAAAAGTAGTAAAAACATACTCGAAAGAAAACACGTAACGTGCGTCCGAAAATGCCTAAAAAGAAAACGGGTTAGGGTCTCACAACTCTACCCCCCTTAAAGAAATTTTGCCTCCGAAATTCAACTCAAGGTCAAAACGATAAATCGTCGATCGCAACCGACATATGCACACGAGATGGTCAACCAAACCGCTCCTAGGATATAGTCAAACAAGGTCAGGCATCCTAGACAATGGCCAACAATCTCAAAACATGAGATCTACAACACTCCTAACCTCACAACCTTACCACCACCGCCTCAACACAGCACGCCGCCAACGGAATCCGTCACTAACTCCCAAACAGATACGATATGAAACTGGCCCAAAGCCTACAAACCTAAAAAGTACCTCTGCTCGCTGAAGGCATATCAGCATCCTCCGGCATGACTGGTGCTCTAGATGAACAGCAAGCTACAAGAGAATACACTCGGGGCAACCCCACTTTGTCCTGACCACCAGTACTTGGCACCGCCGGCTATCGCATCGACTAAACGGAAGTTCCCCTATTTGTCGTTCGGGAAACCTGAACTGTAGAAGGCCGATGTTGGTACGCAGCTGAACCTGGCACATACGAACCCACTGGTGTGTCCTCTCCACTCGGCGCACTGCCTCCCTGAGGACAATTCCTATGAATATGTCCAGACTGTCTACACCCATAGCAAACTGGCGGCTCCCTCCCCTGCTGCTACATTGGTGTCAAACTCTGTGATGGCCTCGGCTGTAAGCAATCCGCCGCACGATGTCCAGGTTGTCTACATCGAAAACAGGTCAACTCCTGCTGCTCTGGCCTCCTAGACGAAGCCACATATGGTGATGGTGCTGAAAACTGCTGTGGTCCAGATGGGTAGAAGCTAGAACCAGAGGACCTCTGCCTCTTGCTAGTACGCCCAGCTGTCTGTGCTTTCGTACCGCCCTGTGAAGTCCTAATCTCCCTCGAAGCTCGAGTCTCAGGTAAAGCATTCTCAACCCTCGCTGCTGCCTCCACCAACTGTCTAAACACATGATATCCCATCATAGCTACTCGCTCCTTGATCACCGGTCTCAGACCCCGCTCAAACCTCATCGAAAGAAACTCATCTGTGCACTCCACCTTCAGTGTAAACCGAGATAAGCTCGTAAATCGGACCTCGTACTGCATGATGTCCATGGTCCCCTGGGTAAGAGAATAGAACTCCTCCCTACATAAGTCCCTCCTCGAAGCTGGGAAATATCTCTCCAGAAATACTCCCGTAAAAGCTGTCCATGTGGCCCCCACTGTGCCCCTAGCATATCTCCACCATGCATGAGCAGCAGCCCTTAGCTAAAAGGTGGCAAAGGAAACTCATATCTCATCCTCCACAATCTGCAACCACTCCGTCGCCATAAGAGGATCAGGATCTCCTGCAAAAGTAGGTGGATCCATACGCCGAAACTCCCGCATCGCAGCTGTAACCCTCGCCTCAGGCACCGCCTCCCTCTCCCTAACAGGCTCACCCCTAGCAACCAGCTGCTGGATAGAATCAACTAACAACCGCAACAGCTCTGTCGCGTCCATTGGTCCCTAGGGAGCATCAGCATCCCCAGCATCAGGGATAGGAACATCCCCTTGGCCAGCATGGCCACGGCCTCGCCCTCTCCTCATCAACATCGCGTCTATAAGAAAGAAAAACGGCATATAAGAAGCAGCACATGGCATGAACGTAAATGCTAAACACTTAGCATGCTATCATATAGCCACATAAGTTCATGTTAAACAACTCCACATATACCGAGGAGAACCAATAAGATTGACACGTCAATCTGGATAACCTACTCAGATTCCCTGATAGAAACCACGTCAGCTAAATGCGTTCCTAACTTGGCTCCTAAGTTTGTTAATCTAAACGCCCAAAGGCAAGACTATCACTCCTAAGATTCAACCCCCATACTCACATATACACATTGTCCACATATCTAGCATGCTGGCACGATCATATTATCAAGCGTGTAAACACATGCAATCAAGCACACGCGATTAACCTCCCACGGGAATGCACCCCTTTCTCACGGCTCATAGGTATTCGAACCCAGGGCTCTGATACTAATTTGTCAAGCCCTAAACTATGGGCCATATGAAACACCCATAAACAACCATACATGATACCCAACCCAGGAATATACTCTCAATGTAAACTATACATGCATTGTATATAAATGCCAAACGATAACATTACACGGCTCTAATGCCCGAAAAACATGTTATAAGCATACATGTAAAAAAGCTAACAAAAGGGAATACTACAGCTCTTCCACCTCTTCAGCACCTGCAGATCAACCAACGTGACCTGTACCTGAAGAAAAGCAAATCC
>JAUMHN010409220.1:0-14663 GCA_032360265.1 Heliamphora ciliata
TAATGATGTAATAGTTATCTTATGTATTTATGAACATTCGGCTAGAATATGTCCCTTATTTATAGTTACATATGTCCTGACATGCTCGAAAAATGGGGTGTCACAATATATCTCTCAATCCATCTCTATAATCAACCCTAAAGATAAGAAACAAAGATTAACTCAAAAAGGCGTTGTAGGTGTGAATAGTGGATTGTTAGTATAAGATTGAGCTTTGCATGTGCTTTGCATGTGAATATTTTTGAGTTTTATGACTTCAATATATTCTGGAGTTTTGGTTTGTATGAGTATATGACACGCATGCAAGGAAAATATATAAAAAATGAACATAACATGAGCTAAACTATCAAATCCCTAAATAACTTGACTATCTGGGCTTACCAACTTTCTACCACGAACATTAAAATATCATCACAACTAATTGTAGAAAAATGATCTAAACATGATTTTTATGGTCAGACCTAGATTTTTGAGTTCTCTTTCATACAAAATTGGTTTGAAGTGATTTCGTTGGGTAGAATTCTAGATATACCATTTTGCCAAACAGTGTCAGATTTTAACCGCTCTGAGATGAAAACCTAAAAACTCTAAGTTAGTGTGAGAATCGAGTTTTGGTCAAAACATGAAACTTGTAGAGGACATGTTTATCTTACTGTCCACCAATAATGAGCCAAATATATGAAGGCTTGATAGGTCAAAACACTTCCCAAATTCACTATTGTGTTTTAGTAACTGACAGAGCTTTTTGTCACACCTATTTGTGAGACCAAAAACCTAAATTTTTAGTAGTCAAATCCGAAAGTGGTAAACATGAAAAATGTAGCTAACATACTAAAATAAATACTGAGTACAAATCAGCCCAAAATACCCTCGAATAGTACCCCAAACGTTTTGAGCTTTCTCTGTTGAAAACCCACTTTGTAGACCATTTTTAGGCTGACTGAGCCCTTTTTATAAATTGGCCACAATCACTAACTTTTTCCAAACAACTTATCCTAGCACAAAACATTTAACTTCAAGGGGACACCTTATATTAAAACCTCACCAAAAATCAAACCTATAGCACTTGAATCGATGCCCGAAAATCGTGGCCAACGGAGGCCCAAATTCTGTGTTTTTCTTTGTAAAATGCTGAACGATTTTCACTTAAATAAAATAAATGACACTTTATCCTAGGATCTGACCTTAGTGTCAAACATGAAAGTTGTAGGAAATATTTTTATCTAGTTGGTGTTCAAATTTTAGAAATTAAATCCATGTCTAGTTACTTCAAAACACTATTGCAATTTCAAAATTAGCAATTAAACATTTACCTAAAATTGGTGAAGTGAACGAATGGCGTGTTATTTTGTGAAAGTTGAATATATGGACTTTATATGAACTTTGTGAATAATTAGTGTATGGAAATAATGATTTTGATAAAATGAACTCATGCTGGCAGTTCGATTCTAGGTCACACAAATTATAGATTATACTTCTCATGCTTGTACTTTATGCTTTAGCGAGTTGTACCATGTTCCTTATCGTGTTTATATACCATGTTATAATTGTACACGAGAAGTATATTACACATCATGAGCATTTCTACATTTCATCTTGGGTTATCGGATTCCCTTTCATACCTTTCATTTTGGGTTAGGTCTTTTAGAAATCATTCTTTCTGTGGTTTTGAATATAGAGCATCCCTGGTTGCCAAATTTGAAAAATGAAATGGGAGATTGTTAATTTTAAAAAGGGGGATTAGGCACCATGGGTTCATCACTAGCTTTATTTAGACTTTGGGTTGACACCTAACGAGTATCTTGGTCCTTAAGGTGGGATCGATTGGCCTGGAATAAAGAAGGGTAAAATTGGATAAAGACTAGTCCCCACCCCGTTGCAATTGCGTAAAACGATTAAGGCATGTAGCTGAGGTGAGGGTTTACCTTTCGCAACTAGGCGAGGATGAGTTCGGTGATCAGATTCCTATCAAGCCTACTCTATAATTCCAGGCGTGGAATTCATGATATCATTTTGGATGTATGTCAGGTTGGGCAACTGCATTGCATTAATCTGCATCACGCACTCGTATAATTGATCTTATATATGCTTGTCCTGTTGAAATGATAAATTGTCCATCTCTTTGGCCTTAAAATTGTATCGGGTAGTATATGATATGTATTGTAGGATATTTTGTTCTGAGTTTGTTAGACGGTTTAGGAAATTTGCTTCTGGGCTCCGGCTCATGGAATTCGTGCCACAGGTGAAGGAGATGAACAATTTGAGGAAGGTGCGTTCGTAGAAGAAAAAGACTTCAAGGAACGGGGAGAGTAGCAGAAGCCAGCTGTAGACACCCCAATTTGACCCCCACCAATATTAGGTTAATCCGATGATGAAAACAGCTGGAATAGTGCTTCAGTTCGATCCTCAGGAAGTGATCCAAGCTCGGTAATTGAACCTGACCATCAAAAACCATCAAAAACCTTCAAAAGCAATGAAGTTGTACCAAACCATCGATAACTTGTTGCCCAAGTCATTGCCAGACGTGGCGACCGCCATGTTCAATATGGCGATCGCCAATAGAACCTTGTGGAACCGTTTCCAACATGGAGACTGCTAACTCCAACATGGCGACCGCCAACTCACATTGTGGCAGCCGCCAACTCCAAATGGCCTGACGTGTCTAAAAACTTGTCAACCTCTCATTGGTTGAAGAACTCTATAAAAATCGTACCTCTGGTACGTTTTCAAGGACAGAATTTGAGTGTGAGATTTTCAGAGTGAAGTTCTGCCGAGACGCCGAGCAATTCCGAGCCCCGACACCGAAGCCCTGCTGAAATGCCACAAACTGAGTCTCCAAAGTCCTAAAGTCCTAGCTTGGATCACCACCCGATGATTAGACCATCGAAGCTCATTCCACCAACTTGAGGATTACTCAGCAATTCAAGTATTTTGCTTGGATCCTCGATCCTTCTAACTCCATTTCTTTTCTTTCGGAGTGATCGGGTTAAAATTCAATTTCAATCTACGTATTTCTTTTAATTACATTCTTGCTTTACTCATTAATTACTTTATTTATGTTCTAGTATTTTATTTCATTTAGCTTACTTGTTTATTTATTTGCTTATTTGAATTAAGTTTAATCAAATCATTAAATAGTGCCAACATTCCTAGCAATTACAACTTGTTAATGTTGTTAATTGTTATAATTAAGGTACTTACATAAAATGGTTGTAATTGTCAATATTACTCCCATTTGATTTTATTTTATTTTTTTTATGTAATTTATTTTTCTAGCATTTTCTTTTCTTTTAATGAAGCATTCTATGTTCTTTTATCATCATTTTTATTTTCTTTAATGCTAAATGTTCCACTTTCTTTTCTTTCTTTTTAATTTTAGTTTAAGCATTAATTTAATTCTCTTTGCTAGTTTTTTATTTTTATTTTTCATCTTCTTTTTCTTTTCTTTTAATGTTAGTTTAATTTCTTTTTCTAACATATTATTAATCTAAATCCCATTTAAATGTCACGTTTTCTCTATCCTTTTCTTTTAAAGTTAGTTTAATTTTCTTTCTATAGTATTTCTTTTATCTTTTGTTAAACTCAAAAATCACAAAAAGACTTTTAAGTTAATTTTTACTTTTAAATAGCATTATAATTTTCTTTTCTCATAATAGTTACAACTCAATCATCCTTTTCATGTCACTTCTTTCTTTTATTTTATTTTTTTTTCTTTTATTCTCTTTTAAAATGTAAAATGTTAATAATCAAATTTTCTTTTATTTTTCAAAACCTTCATTTGTTAACTTAATTTTTCTTCTATAGTATTTTTCTTTCCTTTTCTTTTATTAACAACAAAAAGCACAAAATCATAAATATATCTTTTATACTAGTTAATGTTCTTCTTATTTTTTTATTTTTATCTTCTATATAAATAGTTAGGTTTCATTTTTATTAGTTCGAAAGCATTTTCTAAACCCTTTTTATTTTAGCTTAATCAATCTTTTGTAAGTTTCCTTTCATCTCTTTCTTCTTCAAATTAAAATTTCAAATATTTGCTTGTTAATACAAAATGTTTTTTATTAGATTTTATTATTTTGGTTAATTTTTAACATAGGACTTTTTACATGCTTCTTACAACTTTTAGGTAATAATATGCATATTGTGTAGTTCATTTTTGTGCAATCTATGTTTAGATAATTTTAGCAACTTAGCTTGTTTGTTCTTTTAACCAAATCATATTAGTTTAAGGTTGTTTAAACAATATTGCATGTGAGTGTGTTTCATGTATCTTTTAGATAGAAATTGCATGCCTTTTGACTTAGGATTTTATCCCTTTGTTTCTTCTAATTTGGAGTGATATGTACATATGTTATGTATTTTTTATATTTGATTTTGGATTTTTTTTTGCCTCCACTTTCTTTATTTGCATGCATTTGAGAAATTTTATAAAGAACCAATGATGATTAGTACAGGCCAACCTTTTGGTTGGGCGAACGGGATGCTTAACACCTTCTCCGATTCTTACCTTAGCCCCCGAACCCTTTTTCTCTAGTTAACGTTTTAAAGATCAGTAGCCAATTTTGTTTTTCTTAGTTTTTCTCAAAATCTATGTGGCGACTCTATTTTTAACAAAAGGGGTTTTCAAATTTTGGTTTCAAGGTGTTAAAGTGTGAGACCCTGACCTGTTTTCTTTTTTGGCGTTTTCAACTCGTTTTACATGTTTTGGTGACAGCATGTTTTTATTACTTTAGATGCATGATCGGGTTTAGATATGTATACAGGGTAGGTTCCCGGTGCCGTGGGCCATTGTGGTGCCAATTTTAAAAATTTTAAAAAAAGATATTTTGGAGGCCTATAAATATCTGAAGTTAGATATTTTCAAAAAGATATTTTCTAAAACTTAACTCCTAAGTTTCTCATTTTTCTCTCTACCTTCTCTCTAAGTTCTCGAGGGTCCGGGGCTTCGTTTTCAACCATCCAACAGCGGATCCTTGCTTTTGGCATCGTGGGCTACGCAACCATCCGGTCAAATTTTAATTCTAGCGAAGCTTAGTTTTGCATGTGGATCGAGACGTCGAGTTTTTAACTCACCGAGGTAGAATTCTAGACCTGTATGCTATATAAGGGTGTTATGGGTAATTGGGTGTATTTCTACTGGGCGGATAGCCGTAGATCTGATTTTCTGTAAATTAGGTTTTTGTGTTAAAAATTAGGGTTTTGTCGATTTCTGTGGATGGAATCAAGTATCAGGGGTTCCTTTGGAGGTCTCGGTGTTAGGCCTAGGCGTGTGCGTGTTCATGGTTGTTGAATCGGTGTTCGGAGGCGTTGATTCGAGGCTTGGAGGGTTGAACCCGTAGCTCAGAATCAAGTCCCGCTGATGTTCAGTCAACTGAACCATGGGGTTCGGTCAACTGAAGCTTGGATCTGGGGTTCGGTCGATCGAACCGATGGGTTCAGTCGACTGAACCGTGGTTGTTTGGCTTTTTACTTTTCCAGTGAGCTTTCCAGTCGACTGAACGCTGGGGTTCGATTGATTGAGGTGCTGGGATGAGCTTTTGGTGGTTTTGGTTGGGCCTTGGAGCTCGGTTAGCCGTGTGATGGCTTCGGGGATCGTGTCGTGATCTCGGGTGTTCGTTTAGGTGCCGTCCTCGGGTGATGTGCATGGTTAGAGATGGTTCGTTGGTGCATGGTTATGTGCTAGGCTTGTACCTAGTTAGGTGCAACGTTTGGGTTCTTGGTTGTGTGTGTGGTGCTAATGCATCGTCGGTTGTGGGGCGCGTTCTGGCCCGTTATCCCTTTTTATGGATATAGTTTTAATGAGAATCGTGTTGTAGTAGGTTCGAGGTTGTCCCTTGGTAGGTTGTTTTCTAGAAGCCTGTCTGTGGTATCGGGCTTGAGGCATGTGATTTCGGGTTGAGTTATGTGGCTTCCTTATGTGGAATGTCGTGGGCACATGTGTTTCTATGTATATAGAACTGTGCTTAGCTTTATTCATATCTGTTGATGGATGGATAGGTGACTTATGTAATCATGACGTATCTACACTCTGATTTATATATGCATGTATTGCCTGGGTCGCACGTGGTGCGTTAGGTATGTATGTTGCACGGGTTGCATGTATAGATTATATAGGTGAGTTGCATGGCATTTGATGTCAATTAGTGCATTTCAAATTACGTGTGTTGCTTGTGATGTGATTTATGCATTTAATTCCTGGGTAGGTTATGCATAGACATATGAATTGGTAGATGGGATTAGGATCCTTTGGTGAAAGCTCGAGAAGCACTATGTTAGATGGGGCGGTTGTCCTTCGGTGCAAGCCCGAGAAGACACATGTGTTAGATGGGGCAATGGTCCTTCGATGAAAGCCCGAGAAATGTTAGATGGGGTAGTGGTCCTTCGATGCAAGCCTGAGAAGACACATATGTTAGATGGGGTAGTGGTCCTTCGGTGAAAGCTCGAGAAGATCCTTGGGTTGTGTGGGTGCTTTGGACCCTTGGGTTTATCCTTTAAATTAAGCCGGTTGCCTCCGTTAATGGCGTTGTGGTTGTAACTCCGTATAGAACTTGTCATTACGAAGCCAGTCGATCTGACTCGGGTCTAGGGTAATGGACAGGAGTCTATAGTTGTTACCATTGTATGTGATTTTACCGCTTTCCCTTAACTATGGCATGATTTCTGCTAGGATAATATGCATAGTTTAAGGATGGAAATGTGTGATTTTCAGGATGGAAAATCGGTGGTTTTTGAGAAAAACCCTTTTTGGCTTTGTGGTCGAGTTAGCTCCCACCATTGATTGCATGATTTATTTCCAGTTGTATAGAACTGCGGTTGGGCTTAAGAGTCAGTTTATATATATATCGTGTTATATATATGTATCTGTCGTTACTGGGGGCTTGTGCGAGTCGTGTTTCCAATTGTTTTGGTGGCTCTAATGAGTCGTGATCTAAAACCGTTTTTGAACTGTTTTATGGCTTGAAAGAGAATCAAACATTACACTTCGTTTTCTTAGCATGATTTGCTTATATTACATGCTTGTCTAGTTTCTGCTAAGTCTTGGCTCACGGTGTGGGATAAATGTTTTCAGGTACCGATCGTGTAGGTTAATCTGGAGGTGCCGAAGGGGCGGAAGAGCTATAGTTTTCCTTTTGCTAGTTTTGAACATGTATGCTTTAACATGTTTTTCGGCGTTGGGGCCATGTAATGTAAGCTATTTGGCGATTATATACAATGCATGCATGGTTTAAATTAAGAGTATATTCTCGGGTTGGGTATTATGTTTGGTTATCTGTGGTATTTCACGTGACCCGGAGTTAGGGGCGTGACATAAAGGATTTTTCTAAACACTCTTTGAATTCATTGTTTATGAACATTTTTCAAAACGACCCCTAAATCCCAACGCCATAGTATTTTCTGGCGACTCCGCTGGGGACTGATTTCTAAAAATCAAATAAGAGGGCTAGACTTGAAAACATCATTGGTTCTTAACAAAATTTCTCATTTGCATTTTTGAATGCATATGCATTGTTCTTCAAAACCCCCCTGCCTGGTCGATCTCATGTCCTGAACGTTCATCCGTTTCGGGGATTATTGGAAAGACGGGCAACCCTTGTTGACTGTACGCTATCATAGGTGCAGTAAAAGAGTTCAGGCATACTGTTTGACCATGTTCTGCATGGGAGGTATATACCTGACTCTATTCAGAAGGTACCCTTTTCAATTGACCAAAATCAGCCTTTTGCATATAGTGAACTTAGAACTCCCCATTAGGTGATGCTAACCCTAGTAGAAATATGTATTTTTTTTATTGTATGTTTTGATTGCTATTGTTAGGCTTTCTTGTTAGGCTTAGGCTAGCCCTTTTTCAGGTTTTTGGCCCAGGCTTTATGTTATCCCCTTTTGATTAGGTTAGCTTGTCCTTCGGGTTCTTAATCGGGTTTCGTTTTTCACCATGTTTTGTTTCAATGCCACAGTTTCCTTCTCGGGGTCATTTCTCTCTCTTTCAGGTTCTTCCCAGATTGTTAGTTCCATACCCCCCCCCCCCCCCACCTTTGTTTAGGCTCATTTTTCATAAATCCTTATTATACCCACATGAGCTAGCTTCTTACCATTATGCTGTCCATTTTTCTTTAGAATTCTAGATCAAGCTGTTTCCCTACCGTTATGCTTTAGAATTCTAGATTAAACTGGTCTCTTGAGGGTTAGAACTATTTGTTTTCCACCGGAGTGCTATCCGTTTAGATAAACCTTCCCTCTAGAAGTCGGTTAATCTTCTCCCGGGTTATCTTGTTGTTATGCTGCCAGCATGAGCCCGACAGGGGCATTGTTTATTTGTCCATAATTTGCTATTTTGAGAATCTGAGATATTGGCTACCTATTGTCAGAATATTCACCTGGGAAAAATCTGATACCAATTACTCTGCTCTTGGGATCCAGGTTTCTCTGTCGGATTACCATTGGGGCGAGAAAAGTACAGTCAATACGTGTCTGGGAAAGATCAGTAATAGGAAGACTTTGTAGGATATTTGAATAGCCGACTGAGTCAGCTGAAATGATGGAAAACGAGATGAATCTGGCAGCCCTAATGAGGGCGGTTACTGATATACAGAGAGCCATAGAGCAATAGACCCAGGCTCAAGTGCAATGTCAGGCACAGATTCGGGCAATTCAGGCCCGTATCCCTGTTGCAAATGGACAATCAGATGAGACAAACGAGAATGGAGAGGACTTTGGGGATGACAATCAAGTCCCCGATGGACCACAAGTCATTCCACCACCACCACGGAACCCTCGACAGGTGATGGTGGAGGAGGAAAATACTACTCAGTCCAAAGAATCTGCATTAGTTGAGAAAATCGACCGAATGGATAAGGTCCGTAGAAAGGCAAAAGGAATCGAAGAATATATGCTAGATGTGGGAGAGTTATGTTTATTCCCCGATGCTAAGCTACCGAAAAAGTTTAAAATGCCTGAGATAGAAAAGTTTGATGGAACTGGAGATCCCAGAATTTATCTCCGAATGTATGTCGGTACCCTGTCGCCAATGGAATTGATAACCAGTTGAAAGCCCAGCTCTTCCACTGATTTCTTTTTGGGGCAGCTCAGAAATGGTTCCTCTCTCTTGAGGTAGAAAAGACCAAAACTTGGGAGGACATAGCTACAGCGTTTATCAGCCAGTACAGTTATAATGTTCAATTAGATGTAACTACTCGCGAGTTAGAGACCACTCGCCAAGAAAACAGGGAGTCTTTTGTTGATTTCTTGACCCACTGGTGAGGTAAGGCCGCTAAGATGACAAACTGATCTTCTGAAAAGGAGCAAGTAAGGATGGTAGTAAAGAACCTGCAGTCTCCGTTGAAGCATTACTTGATCACGCAGCCACTCTCCACATTCGAGCAATTATTTGACGCTGGGGTCCAGATAGAGGATGCAATCTAGCTTGGGGATATTAAAAAAGCCGAGCCGAGCCAGAAACCATCATGAAGGACCTTCCCTACAACCAACCAAAATCAATCCGCTGCTCGCTCGGGCGAGGTGAACCTTTTGAATCCTTCCACCCATCCAACGAATAACCTTTAGCCGTTAGACAATGGCCAACAGCAACAAAATCCGAGAAGGGTCTTTACCCCCTCAATATCTCTTTATCCACCGCCCTGAATCGACTCGTCAAGAAGGGGCTTATTAGGACATTGGACCCCATGCCTGTTCCTAATCCCATACTGCCAAGGTTTAATGCTTCCCAATACCACGCCTTCCACCAAGGCCACGGGCACCTAAATGACAAGTGTTTGAGACTTTGGCACAAGATCCAAAACCTCATTGACAACAAGGTGATCCTACCACCATCTGTTACCCCAAAATTGAATGTCACTATCAACCCACTGCCGAATCATGCCAGGCAGGCTGGGATAAATTACATGTCTCTGGGGGAATTAGAGAACCCGAGTTAGCACATCTGTTCAGCGCACCTACCACGCCCTTATGTTTCAATAATCGAGGATCAGACAGCATGCTCGTTCATGATGATTAGAGGTAGTTGGGACAGGATGGAAGAATGGAAGGATAATGTCTGGGAATGGTTTCGACTGCTAATCCAAGTCTACCAACAAGAGGTGGAGCGCAACGAAGAAGATGACTGACCATTAGATTATTCGGCCTGACCCTATAGATTCGGCCACATGCTTGATGGAATCACCCTTCCCCAACTTTTTGAGGAAGAGATACATGTCGATGAAATGCAGTCCTATTGGCTAGTAAGGGTTGTGCTAAAGTCAGACGGGGCCGAGTTGACCGACTTCTGGGGCGCTCGTGAACCGCAAGTGAATTTTATTGAAGAGGACATCTGGGAAGAAATCGATAACACATGGGCTATTGAAGATGACAGGGAAAGAAGGGAAATGGCAGTCATTAGTGACTTAAATAATTTGTGGGCGTTCGAAAGCCTTTGCACGTAAACGAAGTAAGACAGACTGGTAATGTGATGCCAGGGTTATGAGATCCCGAAGACGGCGTGGAACACCTAACTAGAAGTGGACGACATTTTAAGCCAGCTCAGCTAGAGAAGGGGTAGCCAAGTGGAAAAGGGAAAGAGATAGAGCAAGAGGAAGATGATGCTGTATTGAGATAGTTGAAAAAGACGCAAGCCAACATCAGCATTTGGGGGCTACTAATGGTCTTGCACAAACATAGGCAAGCTGTGCTGAAAGTTTTGAATAAAGCCAGTGTCCCGATAGAGGCTACCCCGGAGCAATTGATTAGACTGATTTTGTCGACGATTGAACCAAAAGTCATTTCTTTCTCTGATAGGGATTTGCCCGCTAAGGGAATAAGTCACAACAAGCCGCTTCATATCACTGTCAAGTGCTTAGAAAAATGGGTCCCAGTAACCCTCATTGATAATGGGTCTTCCTTGAACGTTTGCCCATTGAGAACGACCGTATGTTTAGGGACGAGGCCAGATCAGTTCACTCCCTGCAATCAAGGGGTACGAGCCTATGACAACATAAGAAGGGACATACTAGGACTGGTGTCGTTCGTCATTTCAATAGAACCTCTAGAGACGTCAGTTGAGTTTCACGTGTTGGATGTGTCGGTCTCCTTCAATCTACTGCTGGGCAGGCCGTGGCTGCATAACCCAAATGTCCAGGCAGTACCATCTACCCTTCACCAAAAATTGAAATTGATAAAAAATGGGGCAGTTTTGACTATCCATGGAGAAGACAACATTCACCCCCCAAGAGGAGGAGAGGGCACAACTCTGTTGGAAGTTCAGCATAGTGAAGATGATGTGTTACTCAGTGGCTTTCAGTTCGATGAAACACAGGCTGTTCAGACGCTGATGAATGAAGAAGAAAGGTATGCCAACCCACAATCTTTAGTGATGATGAGAAAAATGTCCTTCTTCCCTGGCATGGGATTGGGACGTAAACTGCAGGGAATCCTAGAACTGATTCAGGTATTTCTGACTTCGCACCGTTTTGGTCTTGGGTATGAGCCAACGGAAGAAGATCTGGAACGGCCTAGAAGGGGACGAAAGGCCAATTATTCTGGGGTTGACACCTATTGAGTATCCTGGTCCTTAAGGTGGGATTGGTTAGCCTGGAATAAGGAAGGGTAAAATTGCATAAAGGCCAGTCCCCACGCCGTTGCCATTACGTAAAACGACTAAGGCATGTAGCTAACGTGAAGGTTTACCTTTTGCAACGAGGCGAGGATGAGTTTGGTGATCAGATTCCAATCAAGTCTACTCTGTAATTTTCGGCGTTGAATTCATGATAGCATTTTGGATGTATGTCGGGTTGGGCAACTGCATTGCATTCATCTGCATCACGCACTCGCACAATTGCTCTTATATATGCTTGTCCTGTTGAAATGATAAATTGTCCATCTCTTTGGCCTTAAAATTGTATCGGGTTTTATACGATATATATTGTAGGATATTTTTTTGTGAGTTTGTTAGACGGTTTAGGAAATTTGCTTCTAGGCTCCGGCTCATGGCATTCGTGCCACAGGTGGAGGAGATGAACAATTTGAGGAAGTTGCATTCGTAGGAGAAGAAGACTTGTCCAGCATACTTAACAATTATAGTTATCTAGAAACTTTTAATGATTTAGCATTTATAGTATGTAATTATAAATGCATGTGGCTAGAATATCTCCCTTATTTATAGTTACGTATGTCTCGACGTGCCCATATGACGGAGCATCACAGTCTCGACAAGAACTAATGGGACAAGATCTCAGCCCTTGTGAATCTGATGAGCCACATCTACCAAGGAAGAGCAAGCTCGCCCGTCCGAGGGTCCCAAGAGAAAACGAGCCAGAAGACAGATGCAAAGAGCATACCGACGCTGAAGTTGAAAAGAGAAGTCTTCAAGAGATCCCCGAGGTCCGAAGTGGTCCACGATCTGTACCACATCGAGACATCCATCGTGGGTAATGAGAGAAGCCTCATGCCTAGAATAACCACAAAGTTGCATCAACCTCTCCCTAGGACTTGAGAAAGGCATAGGAACTATTGTTGGAGGTAAAACTGCCAAGATCATTATTTTTGCAAACGATTTTTGGTAAAAATTAACTGGACGGGCAAACGTCAAAACAGGCTCTGGATAAAACTTTTGACGATGAACGATTAAAATAAAACCCATGCAACCAAAGTTAATTTAGAAAAATACCTTTTGTCGATCTGTGAAAGCCTGAACCGATTTCTTTTTCGGCGTTTTCGGACGCGCGTTACGTGTTTTTGTTTAAGCATGTTTTTATTGCTTTTGATGCATGATCGGCTTAGATATGCATGCGGGGTAGGTTCCTGGGGCCGTGGGCCGTTGTGGCGCAATTCTCGAAAATTTTTAAAAAAAGATATTTTGGAGACCTATAAATATCAGGAGTAAGATATTTTCAAAAGATATTTTCCAAAACTTAACTCTTAAGTTTTCTATTTTTCTCTCTGCCTTCTCTCTAAGTTCTTAGGGGCCCGGGACTCGATTTTCAACGATCCAACAGCGGATTCTTGCTTTTAGTGTCGTGGGCTATGCAACCATCCAGGCAAATTTCAATTTTGGCGAAGCTCAATTTTACACGTGGTTCGAGGCGTCGAGTTTTGAACTCACCGAGGTAAGATTCTAGACCCTACTACTGTATAAGGGTGCTATGGGTAAACATGTGTGTTTTTAACTGGTAGATTGCTGTAAATCTGTGTTTGTTTCAAAGTTAGATTTTTGGGTTTAAAACTTTGTTTTCGGCAATTTCAGTGGATGGAATCGGGTGTCGGGAGTTTCTTTTGAGATCTCAGTGTTACGCCTAGATGTGTGAGTGTTCACGGTTGTTGAATCGGTGTTCGGAAGTGTCAATTCGAGGCCTGGAGGGTTGAACCCGTAGCTCAAAATCATTTTTCGCTGAGGTTCGATCGACCGAACCACGGCATTCGGTCGACTGAAGCTTGGATTTTGGGTTCGGTTGACCGAACCTATGGGTTCAGCCGACTGAACCGTGTGGGTTGGTGTTTTTTGGTTTCCAGTGTGGTCTTCGGTTGACTGGGGGCTTGGGTTCGGTCGAATGAACCTGTGGGCTGTTGGTTTGTGGTTTTGGGTTGGTTCCTGGGTTTCCAATTGGTGTCCTATGGTATTCAATTGGTTAATTTATAGGAATTACTTGATTTAAATACCTATGGATTCCTTTTGGGGTTCGGTTGGTCGTGTGGTGGTTTCGGGGGGTTCGTGTTGTGATCCCGGGTGTTTGTTTAGATGCCATCCTCGGGTTGACGTGCATGGTTAGGTTTTGGGTGTTGTAGCACAGTCGTGTGCGTGATGGTTATGCACGAGAAGTGAGGGGTTTTGGTGAGAACCACGATTGTGGGTTTGGTGTTGGCCTTTGGTTAGGTCGAGTTATGTAGACTCGTTGATCGTGTTGGCGCGTGTGAGCGTCATGGGTCCAGGTTTGTGGATGTCAGGTTACGTGACGGATGGCATCGTGGTGTGAGGTTATATGTAGCTATTTGCTTTTATAACTGCTTGTACATTTATAACTCTGTTTATTTATGTACGGAATACGTAAGTGGATTTCATGGTTGTGATGATATCGTATGTGTAACGTGGTATACGCTTTAAACCTAGAGTTTATATACATGTGACGTGGTTTGTGGAATGTTGTGTTAATACATGGTGTTATGTTTTAAATCATGGTTTAGGTTTGCATATGTGTATGAAGTGGATTCGATGAATCTGTGATCCAGTAGATATAAATCCTAGTTGATGATGCATGTGTGCGTGTGTGGGTGTATGAGGTTGGCTACGATAACCGGTGCACTGGGTAGGCTTCGAAAGTCCGAGTGTGCGATTAGGGGCAGCGGTCCTTCGGTGAAAGTCCGAGAAGATGCATTAGTTGGGGCTGCGGTCCTACGGTGAAAGTCCGTAAAGATATATGTTGCATGGATTGCGTGTGCGGTGTGGGAATGTGTGTGTGCGATATCTGACGGATTGAAACGAGATCCTGATGAGGCATAGGTGTGGGTGTGGGTGTGTGTACGATATCTTAAGGCTGAAACGAGATCCTAAAGAGGCACGTGTTCTTGGATTGCATGTATTGCATATTGGGATGGATAGACCACTTTTCTTAAAAACTGTATTATCGGCCTACGGGAGTCGAAATACTGTATTAACAGCCTGCGGGAGTCGTAATACTTGA
>JAUMHN010409230.1:0-14662 GCA_032360265.1 Heliamphora ciliata
ATAAAGAAGAACCAATTTGAACATTTTGCGGGTTAGTTTCATTACCCAGATTTATTGACAAAATTTCTTCAATTATTAGTTGGGCCCGCATTTCTTCTTCTCTTTTTATTAAAAGTTTTATTTCCTCGGGGATATCCCCATCGAATTCAAAATTGTCAGAAAGCGTATGAAATAAATCAAACAAAGCAGAGTAACCAGAAACCTTGTTCATTTCATTAAAAACAGAGGGGATTACAAACTCGATGGTAAAAGCTAGGAGAGGAGCACTAACAGATGTGCCCCCGATTACAGATTCCGACTCAAACTTGGACTTAGGATAGACAACCTGCGTATTACAAAACTCGAGGGTCTAATTTTTCACTTCTTTTGTAGTCGCGTCGACGAAGAGCTTGGTGCAGTCGACTGGTGCGCTAAAACCCATCATGTAGCAGTCCTGATCCGTTATATGCAGCTGGGCCATCTTCTCATTGAATAGCATTCCCAGGTCAGTACCTTCGAGTCTGTCGGCCCAATCTTCCTCTTGGGGCCTCTTTCCTTCTTCCTTCACTTCTACTGTCTCTTCCTCTTATGTGTTAGACAACTAATGACTGAAAAAGATCTCTAACCCTGGCAACTTTTGATTGGTCTCTTCGTCTATCCATGGCTCGGGAAGGCCGCAGTATGGGAAATATTCCCCTTCCTTGACGAAGCACCCATTGAGTGTCCCGGTATAATTGGCCTTTCGCCCCCTTCTAGGCCCTTCCAGATCTTCCTCCGTTGATTTGTACCGAGACCAAAACGGTACGAAGTCGGCAATACCTGAATGGGTTCCGGGATTCCCTACTGTTTACGTCCTAATCCCATGCCAATGAAGAAGGACATTTGTCTCATCATTGTTACAGCCCGTGGGTTGACATACCTTTCTTCTTCATTCATCATCATCTGAACAGCTTGTTCTTCATCAAATTGAAAGCCACTAAGCAATACATCATTCTCACTATGCTGAACTTCCAACAGAGTTGTGCCCTCTCCTCCTCTCGGGGGGTGAATAATGTCTTCTCCGTGGATAGTCAAAATTGACATGTTCTTTACCAATTTTAGTTTTTGGTGAAGGGTAGACGGTACCACCTGGATGTTTGGGTCATGCAGCCATGGCTTGCCCAGCAGCAGATTGAAGGAGGCCGGCACATCTAGCATGTGAAACTCAACTAACATCTCCAGAGGTTCTACTGAAACAGCGAATGATACCAGTCCTAATACATCCCTTCTTGTGTTCTCATAGACTCACACCCCTTGATTGCAGGGAGTGAACTGGTCTGGCCTCATCCCTAAGCAGACGGCCGTTCTCAATGGGTAGACGTTCAAGGAAGACTCATTATCAATAAGTGTCACTGGGACCTATTTTTCTAGGCACTTAACGGTGATGTGAAGCGGCTTGTTGTGACTTTTTCCTTCAGCGGGCAAATCCTTATTAGAAAAGGAAATGACTTTTGGTTCGGCAGCAGGCAGAATAAGCCCAATGAGCTGCTCGGAGGTTGCATCTATCGGGACACTGGCCATGCTTAGCACCCTCAAAATAGCTTGCTTGTGCTTATGCGAAGCCATAAATAAGCCCCAGATACTGATGCTGGCATGCGTCTTTTTCAACTGTCTTAATACAGCATCATCCTCCTCCTCTTGCTCTGTCTCTTCCCTTTTTCACTCAGTTGTCCTTTCTCTTACTGCGCTGGTTTGAAATTTCGCCCACTTCTAGTTAGGTGTTCTACGCCGTCTTCAGGATCACAAAACCCTGGCATCACATTATCAGTCTGTCTTACTTCGTTTACGTGCAGAGGGCTTTCAAACGCCCACAAATCATTTAAGTCACTAACAACTGCCCTTTCCCTTCTTTTCTCGTCATCTTCAATGGCCCATGTATTGTCAACCTCCTCCTAGATGTCCTCTTCGATAAAATTCACTTGCTATTCCTGAGCGGCCCAGAAATTAATTCACTCGGCCCCATCAGATTTGAACACGATTCTTACTAGCCAGTTGGATTGCATCTCATCGACATACACTTCCTCCTCAAAAAGTTAGGAAAGGGTGATTCCATCAAGCGCATGGCCAAACACATAAGGTCGAGTCGGGTAATCCAATGGCCAGTCATCTTCTTCATTGCGCTCCTCCTCTTCCTGGTAGGCTTGGATTATCGGTTGATACCATTCCCAGGCATTATCATTCCATTCTTCCATCCTGTCTTGACTGCCTCTAATCATCATGAACGAGCATGTTGTCTGATCCTCGGTTATTGAAACATGAGGGCGTGGTAGGTGCGCTGAACAGATGTGCTGACTCGGGTCCTCCGATTCCTCCAGAGACATGTAATTTACCCCAGTCTGCCTGGCATGATTCGATAGTGGGTTAGTAGTGACATTCGATTTTGAGGTGACAGATGGTGGTAGGATCACCTTGTTATCAATGAGATTCTGGATCTCATGGCGGAGCCTCATACATTTGCCAGTTAAATGTCTGTGGCCTTGGTAGAAGGCGCAATATTGAGAGGCATTGTATCTTGGTGGAAGTGGGTCGGGCACTGGCATGGGATCCAATGGCTTGATAAGCCCTTTCTCGACCAGTCGGCTCAGGGCGATGGATAAAGAGATGTTGAGCGGGTGAAGACCCTCCTCGATTTTTGTTGCTGTTGGCCATTGTTTGACTGCTGAAGGTTGTTTGTTGGATAGGTGGAAGAAGAAGGGTTCAAAAGGTTCACCTCGCCCGAGCGGGACACGAGATTAGTTGCAGCGGATTGATTTGCGAGGAAAGTCCTTCTTGGTGATTTTTGACTGAATTCTGTCTTCTCGATATCACCGGATTGGATAGCATCCTCAATTTGCACCCTAGCGTCGAACAACTATTCAAAGGTGGAAAGTGGCTGCATGATGAGGTAGCGCTTTAACGGAGACTACAAATTCTTAACAACAATCCTCACCTGCTCTTTCTCAGTTGGCATGTTTGTCATTTTTGCAGCTTTGCCTCTCTAACGGGTCTGGAAGTTGATAAAAGATTTTTGATTCTCTTGTTGGGTTGTTTCAAGCTCTCAAGTAATGACGGCCAGCTGACATTGTAACTATACTGGCTGATAAAAGCCGTTGCTATGTCTTCCCAAGTTCTGGTTTTGGCTACATCAAGGGAGAGAAACCATTTCTGGGCTGCCCCAGAAAGAGATCGGTGAAAGAACTGAGCCTTCAACTGGTCATCAATTCCCATTGGCAAGAGGGTTCCAACATACATTCAAAGATGAATTCGGGGATCTCCGGTCCCGTCAAATTTTTTCATGTCCGGTATTTTGAATTTTTCTGAAAATTTAGCAACTGGGAACAAACATAGTCCCCCCACATCTAACATGTATTCCTCGATTCCCTTGGCATTTCTAAGGACTTTTTCCGTCCTGTCGATCTTCTCAATCAACGCAGATTCTCTAGACTACGCAGTGTTTTCCTCCTCAACTATCACTTGACGAGGGTTCCGTGCTGGTGGAGGAACAACTTGCAGTCCATCGAGGACCTGGTTGTCATCCCAAAAGTCTTCGACATTTTCATTCGTGTCATCTGGTTGTCCATTCACAACAGGGATACGGGCCTGAATTGGCCGGATCTGTACCTGACATTACACTTGAGCCTAGGTCTACTATTTTATGGCTCGTTGTATATCAGCAATTTCCCTCATTAGGGCTGTCAGATTCACCTCGTTTTTTGCCATCTCAATTAACTATTTGGGTACCCTACAGAGTCTTCCTGCCACTGATCTTTTCCAGACATGTGCTGACTGTACTTTTTTCGGCTCAATGGTAAACTCATAGAGAACACTTGAATCCCAAAAACAGAGTAACTAGTATCAGACTCTTCCCAGGCAAACATTCTAGCAACAGGTAGCAAATATCTCGAATTCCCAAAATAGTGGATCACGAGAAGATAAACATGGAGATCGACACAATACCCCTGCTGGGCTAGTGCCAGCGGCACAACAGGATAACCCAAAAACTAGAAAAATGGTTAAGAAGGGGAATCAACTAAATTCTAGAGGGAAAGTCTATCTAAAACGAGGAAACGGACAGCACTTCGGCAGGAAAACATAGCTACGTTGACCGAACTGGTTCAACCTAAAAAAATTTAAGCATGACGGTAGGAAAATAACTCTCACGGGCATTACAAGGGTTGGAAAGAAATGAGCCTATCTCAAGGATTTGGAGAAAACGAGCCTATGTCAAGGGGGGAGGGAACTAACGACCCAGGAAGATTTCAGAGGAGAGAGAAACTACCCTAGAAGTGTTAAACGAAACACAGGCATGACCCCGAGAAGAAAACTACGGTAAGAAAAATCGAATGTGGTGAGAAACAAAACCCGGGTAAGAACTCGAAGGAAAAACTAGCCTAAGAAAAGAATAACAGAAAACCCAGGTCGAACCAAGAGAAAGAACTAGTCTAAACTTGATCAAAACAAACCTAATAATATACAAACAAAACAAGCAATGAAAAAAAACACAAAATCCTATTAGGGTTAGCAACACCTAATTTGGGGGGTTCTAAGTTCACTATATGCAAAAGGCCGATTTTGGTCAATCGAACAGGGTATGTCACGCCCCAAACTCCGGGCCACGTGAAACACCTAAAAACAACCGAACATGATACCCAACCGAGAATACACTCTCAAAATAAACAAGCATGCATTGTATATATGAACGCCAAACGGCAACATTACAAGGCTCCAACGCCCAAAAAACATGTTACAACATACATGTAACAAAACTAACAAAAAGGAAGACTACACTCTTCCACCTCCTCCGGCACCTCCAGATCAACCAGCATTACCGGTACCTGAAGAAAAATAAATCTCACATCGTGAGCCAAGGCTCAGCAAAAACTAGACAAGCATGCAGTATAAACAGAACATACTAGGAAACCAAAGTGCAAGTTTAAACTCTCTTTCAAGCCTTGAAAATAGTTTTCACATGCAAACGGGAAAGCGAGAATACAACCATGTTTGACTCACTCACAGGAGCCTGAAAATAGTTGGAAAATAATTTTTAGATCGCGATTCACACGACTCTTAAAAACAATTTAAAAACTGGTCTATCCGTCCCATGATACAATACATGTAACCCATGATACATACAACCGGCCCTTACACGCGCAACCATAGTCCTAACACTGATATAGAGATCCTTATATAACATACATTCCCGGGATAAAATCGTACACTATGGGATAAAACCATAGACCAACCACGGGGTAAAACCGCAAACCTAACCACGGGATAAAACCGTAAACCTTACCGTAAGCCACAGGATAGGACCGCCGAGCATGGATTAAACCACGGGATAAGACCGCATACCACGGGATAAGACTGCATACCACGGGATAAGACCGCATGTTACAGGGTAAAACTACACGCTACAAGATAATACTGTAAACTATGGGATAACACCGAAACTACGGGATAACACCGAACATTCCTATGCATAATCTAATCAGGATTTAAATGCATATAACATACCACATACACCACATGCATGTGCCCCACTGATCCATCACATCCATGCCTAATAAAACTCTGAGTTCTACAGCGTGCAACCACGATACACGTAAGATATCATGCCATGTAATCCACTTACATAAATAAACAGTTATAAATGCACATAGCCATATAACCCGACAAGACATCACAGGCCACATACCCGTCATTCGATACTCGAATGACCCATCCACAAATCGGGACTCGTCTACACACAGGGACAACCAACACTTAATCCGGAGATCAACACCTGAGGACAGCATCACAAAAAAACCCCGGCCACCAGACGACCAACCAAATTGAGAAACAACTAACTCCCCTCTCCATGATTTCAATCAACAGAACCCCATAATTCCATTGACTAAGAACCACTAGAGGAAGGCCAATCACCAACACGACACCCAAAGGAATCCACAGGTATTTGAATTGACCAATTCCCATAAATCAATCAATTGAATACCGTAGGACATCAATTGAAAACCAAAACCCAAGAAAAACCATCAAAACGAGGCTACCCAGGTTCAGTCGACCGAACCTAAGCCCCCAGTCGATCGAACACCCTATTGGAAACCACCAAAACACGTCACACACGGTTTAGTCGACTGAACCCATAGGTTCGGTCAACCGAACCCCAAAACCAGACTTCAATCGACCGAACCCCAAGGTTCAGTCGACCAAACCTCGACGAAAAACGATTCCGAGCTACGGGTTCAACCCTCCAGGCCTCGAATCGACACTTTCAAACACCGATTTAACAATCGTGAACACTCTCACATCTAGGCCAAACACCGAGACCTCAAAAGAAACCCCCAACACCCGATTCCATCCACCGAAATCGACAAAAACCCAGTTTTTAACCCAAAAACCTAACTTTACAGAAGATCAGATATACAACAATTCGACCGGTAAAAAGACACCCGATTACCCATAGCACCCTTATAACACATACAGGTCTAAAATTTTACCTCGGTAAGTTAAAAACTCAATGTCTCGATCCACGTGCAAAATCGAGCTTCGCCAGAATCAAATTCTGATCGAATGGTTGCGTAGCCCACGACGCCAAAAGCAAGGATCCGCTGTTGGATCGTTGAAAACTGAGCCTAGGGCCCCCGAGAACTTAGAGAGAAGGAAGAGAGAAAAACAAAAGACTTAGGAGTTATGTTTTGAAAAATATCTTTTGAAAATATCTAATTTTAGATATTTATAGGCCTCCAAAATATCTTTTTTTAAAAAGTTTTCGAGATTTGTGCCACAATGGCCCACGACCCCGGGAACCTAACCCGCATGCATATTTAAGTCTGATCATGCATTGAAAGTAATAAAAACATGCTCAAACGAAAACACGTAACGCGCGTCCAAAACGTCGAAAAAGAAAACGGGTCAGGGTCTCACAGGGTACCTTCTGAATCGAGCTGGATATATACCTCCCATGCCTGGAGTGATGTAGGACATGGTCAAACGATACGCCCGAACTCTTTTACTGCACCTATGATAGCGTACAGTCAGCAAGGGTTGCCTGCCTCCCCAACAATTCCCGAAACGGATTAACGTTCAGGACATCAGGTTACCAGGCTGGGGGTTTTGGAGAACAATGCATATGCATGCGAAAATACAAAATGAGAAATTATATTAAGAACCAATGATGTTTTCAAATCTAGCCCTCTTATTTGATTTTATAAACCTGTCCCCAGTAGAGTCGCTAGAAAATACTGTGGTTTTAGGATTTAGGAGCCATTTTAAAAAATGTTCAAAAATAAGAAATTCAAAAACTGTTTAGAAAATTTTTTAACACCTTGAAAATTAAATTTTGAAAACCCCTTTTGTTGAAAATAGAGTCGCCACTTAGTTTTTGAGAAAAACTAAGAAAAATGAAATTGGCTACTAATCTTTAAAATATTAACTAGAGAAAAAGAGCTCGGCAGCTAAAGTACGAATCGAGAAAAGTGTTAGGCACCCCATTCGCCCAATCATAAGGTTGGCCTCTACTAATCATCATTGGTTCTTTAATAGAATTTCTCAAATGTAAACAAATAAAGAAAATAGAGGCGAAGAGAGAACATCCAAAATCAAATATAAAAAATATATAAAATATGTATATAGCACTCCAAATTAGAACAAATAAATGGGTAAAATCCTAAATCTTACGGCATGCAATTTCTAACCAAAGAAAACTTAAAATATACCCACATGCAATATTGTTTAAGCAATCTAAACTAACATGATTTCAAAGCAAACGAACAAAATATGCTAAAGTTGTTAAGATTATCTAAACACGGATTGCTAACAAAATGAGCTAATCAAAAGTAACTAAAAATATGCATATTGTAAAAATTACTAAATATACAAAACAAATAAAAGATGTATGAAAATTCTATGTTTTGAAAAAGAAATTTGCCAACAAAGAAAACAAAAATAGAGGTGTTTTGACAAAAGAAAGTTTGAGAATCTAAAAAAAAAACGAAGAAGAAAATTTGTAAAAGAAAAAGATATTAAATGAAAAGGTTTGGAAGATGCTACTAAAAGAAAACCTATCTATTTGTATTTCCTGTTTTCCGAAAAAGCAAAAGAGAAGAAAAATAATAGAAATGAACAAATGAGTTTTAATTATTAGAAAGCTACACTACTAACTTAAAAAATAAAAAGATGAGAAACATTAACTAGCATAAAAAGGTTTTTAGTTTTTTGTGATTTTTTTTTGTGGTTAACAAAAGAAAAGAAAAGAAAAATACTATGGAAGAAGAATTAAGCTAACAAAGGGAGGTTTTGAATAAAAGGACTTTAATTGTTAATTATTTTGTATTTTAAAGAAAAATAAAAGAAAAGAATGGAAGAAAATAGATGAAAAAAAAATGGACATTGAATTAAAAGAAAAGAATAGAAGAAAGAAAATAGATGCTCGAATATTGAAACAATGTTAAGAAAATAAAAGAATATTAACTTAATATTATATAAGAATAAAGGAAAAATAAATAAATGGTACGTTAAAAGAAAATTACATCTAACTAAAAAGAAAAAGAAATGAGAAAAGAAATTGAAGCTATATTACGAGAAAAAGAAAGAAGAAACATTATTATTAAATGAAAGCTAAAAAGAAGAATCAGCTATGAAAGAAAATAAAATAGAGTAATGAATTAATGTTACTAGAAAAATAAAAATGCTACTGAAATAAGAAAAAAAAGATAATGCGCTTAGTGTGAAAGTGTAAACTAAGAAATTAAAGCAACTGAATTAAATGAAATTAAAGTAACTAAATTAAATGAAACAATGTAAATGATGAACAAGATTAACTATGTAAATAAAAGAAACATGCAAATTGAAATTGAAAATTAACCCGATTACTCCAAGAGAGATGAAATAGAGTTAGAAAGACTGGGGATCCAAACAAGGTACCTAGATTGCCGGGAAATCCTCAAGTAGGGAATGTGTTTCAATGGGTCGATTCTCGGGTGGTGATCCAAACAAGGCTTCAATGTAAGAGGTTCGGAGCTCGGTATTTTTGCAGAGCTGCGGTGTCGGGGCTCGGGATTGCTCGGCGTCTTGGCACAGTTTCACTCACTAACCTCACACTCCAATTCTCCTCTGAAAAACGTGAGGTACAGTATTTACAGAGTTTATCAGCCAATGAAATGATACCACGTTTTAGGGACACGTCAGGCTATTTAGAGTTGGCAGTCGCCACAATGCAAGTTGGCGGTCGCCATGTTTTTGAAAGGTTCCAGAAAGTTCTATGGTGGTCGACATAATGGGAGTAGGCAATCGCCATGATGAAAGGTGGCAGTCGTCACGTTTGGCTAGGGTTTTCAAGAGGTTCTATTGGCGGTCGCCACAATGAACATGTCGGTCGCCTTACTTGGGCAGCAACTTTCGATGACTATCAAAATTTCATTGGTTCGAAGGTTTCGGGTTCAAATACCGAGCTTGGATCACTTCCCAAGGATCATACCGAGGCATTATTTTACCTGTTTTCATCAACGGATTCGCCTAAGATTAGACGGGGTCAAATGGGGTGTCTATAGAGGTTATCTAGAAAAAGGCGGTCATCATCTAAGTTCTTCCCACCAGGTTTCGTACCCCAATGGCATTTGGCCCATCGAAGTGCCCGAGGGATCACGAGCGGGTCGTCACATAAGTTCACTGGCTGGCACAAACCTAGGAAATCATAAGCCCAGAGTTGCAGAAAATCAAGAGAAACATCAGTATAGTTGAAAGAGATATGCAGATATGGAAATGAAAAAGGAAAAGCACAAAAAGTAGAGAAAGTAGACGTGCCTCCCAGATGTGCCAATAGCCACCGACGCTCAGATCAGAGGTCCTCGTGGCCGCACACATGTACCCGTACAAAGTGGCCAGTGTAGCTCCTCTGTCACGCCCCAAACTCTGGGCCACGTGAAACATCCATAAACAACCAGACAACATACCCAACCAAGAATACACTCTCAAATAAAACAATACATGCATTGTATATAAACGCCAAACGGCAACATTACACGGCTCCAACGCCCGAAAACATGTTATAAGCATATATGTAACAAAACTAGCAAAAAAGGAATACTACAGCTCTTCCACCTCTTCAGCACCTGCAGATCAACCTCCGTGACCGGTACCTAAAGAAAATCAAATCCCACACCGTGAGCCAAAGCTCAGCAGATTCTAAACAACACATGCAGTATAAGCTAAACATGCTCGATAAACGAAGTGCAGTTTTCGACTATCTTTCAAGCCAGTAAAACAATTTGAAAACAGTTTTAGATCACGACTCACCAGAGCCAGAAAACCATCTTCACAAGCAAGGGAAAACGAGGATAAAAACCATTTGTCGACTCATTGGAGCCTTAAAAACGATTCGAGTATTATGACTCCTGCAGGCCATTAATACAGTATTTTGTCTCCCGTAGGCCGAAAATACAGTTTTAAGAAAATTGGTCTATTCGTCCCAAAGTGCAATACATGTAATCCATGAACACGTGCCTCGTCAGGACCTCGTTTCATTTCATCAGATATCGCACACACCGGCTTTCACAGCTTACCTCATACATCGGCTTTCATAGCCTACCTCATACACCGGCTTTCACAGCCAACCTCGTTCACCGGCTTTCGCAGCCTACCTCGTTTACCGGCTTTCACAGCCTACCTCGTTCACCCATACACGCACACGCGTATCAATAACCAGGATTTTACATCTACTGGATCACAAATTCATCTAATCCATTTCATACACATATGCAAACTTAAACCAGGAATTAAAGCATATAACCATGTATTAACACGACGTTCCACAAACCACGCCGCATGCCTATAAAATCCTAGATTTTAAAGCATAAACCATGTTACACATAACGATTGATATCTCAACCACGTAATCCATATACGTATTCTGTACATAAATAAACAGTTATAAATATGCATACAACCATATAAATTCACATCACGACGCCACCCGTCACGTAACCGACATCCACCCATAGGGACAATCCACACGACCACCACTAGCCCAAACACTCCCAACACGACCATCATAGGCCCACGACGCTCACCCACGCCAACACAAACGCAACACCGACCCGCGTACCTAACCATGTATCAACAAGCCGCATCTACCATGCACGTCACTCACGAGGGCAACACCAAAACGCACACCCGAGGCCACAACACGATCCCCGATACCACCACACAACAAACCAAACCCCAAAAGGGATCCACAGGTATTTAAATCAAGTAATTCCCATAAATTAATGGATTGAATACCATAGGACACCAATCAAAAATCAAGGAACCAACCCAAAACCACAAACAACCAGCCCACAACTTCAGTCGACTGGACCCAACCCCCAGTCGACTGAAAAACACACTGGAAAACCACCAAACGCCCAGGAGCACTGTCCAGTCGACTAACCCTCGAGGTTCAGTCGACTGAACCCAAGAACACATGATCCAGTCGACTAAACTCATAGGTTCAGTCGACTGAACCCAACCCAGAAACGGTTCTAAGCTACGGGTTCAACATCCAAACCTCATACCGAAGCCTCGAAACTTCCTTTTAACATCCTCAAACATACGCACGCCTATGCCTAACACCAAGGCCACCACAGAAACACCCGACACCCGATTCCATCCACCGAAACCAACAAAAACCTCAATTTTTAACCCAAAAACCAACTTTGATATAAACTCAGATCTACAGAGATATAGCCGGTAAAAACACCCTCGTTTACCCATAGCACCCTTATACAATAGTAGGGTCTAGAATCCTACCTTGATGAGTTTAAAACTTGACGTCTCGAATCACGTGCAAAACCGAGCTTCGCCGAAATTGAAATCTGACCAGATGGTTGCGTAGCCCCCCGTGCCAAAAGCAAGGATCCGCTGTTGGATCACTGAAAATCGAGTCTTGGGCCCTCGAGAACTTAGAGAGAAGGCAGAGAAAAAACGAAAAACTTACTAGAGAAGTTTTGAAAAATATCTTTATAAAAATATCTAACTCCAAATATTTATAGGCCTCCAAAATATGTTTTTTTAAAAATTTTTTAGATTCATGCCACAGCGGCCCACGGCCCCGGGAACCTACCCTGCATGCATATCTAAGCCCAATCATGCATCAAAAGCAGTAAAACATGCTGCAGCAGAAACATATAATGCGCGTCCGAAAACGTCGAAAAAAAAAAAAGGGTCAGGGTCTCACAACTCTACCCTCCTTAAAGGAATTTCGTCCCCGAAACTCAACCCAAGGTCAAAACAACCAACCGTCGATCGCAATCGACACAGACACACGAGATGGCCAGCCAAACCATTCCTAGGATATAGTCAAACAAGGTCAGGCATCCTAGACAAAGGCCAACTATCTCAAAGACACGGGATCTACAACACACCCAACCTCACATCCTCACCAACTGCTGCCTCAACATAGCACACCATCCACGGGATTCATAGCCAACCCCAAACAAATGAAATGAAGAACTGGCCTAGAGCCTGCAGAGTCAGAAAGTTCCTCTACTCCCTGAAGGCATATCAGCATCCTCCGGCACGACCGGTGCCCTAGATGAACCGCGAGCTGTAAGGGAATACACTCGGGGTAACCCCACCCTGTCCTGTCCTGTCTGCCATAACTCGGCGTTATCGACTGCCGCACCGACTGAACTGATGTTCTCCCACCTTCCATCTGGGAAGTCTATACTGCGGAAGGCTACTGTCGACCCTGCACATGTGAACCCACTGGTGCGTCCTCCCTACTCGGCTCACTGCCTCTCTGGGGACAATTCCTACGAATATGTCCAGACTGTCCACACTCATAGCAAACTGATGAGTCCCTCTCCTGCGGCTGCACTGGAGCCAAACTCTAGGATGGTCTCGGCTATAAACAATCTGCCGCACGATGCCCCGGCTGTCTGCATCGAAAACAGGTCAACTCCCTCTGCTCCGGCCTCCCAGACAAAGCCACAGATGGTGATAGTGCTGAAAACTACTGTGATCCAGATGGATAAAAACTAGGACCAGAGGTCTTCTGCCTCTTGCTGGAGCCTCCACTTGCCTGTACCTCCGTCCCGCCCTGTGATGTCCTGGCTTCCCTCGAAGCTCGAGTCTCAGCCAAAGCATTCTCAACTCTTGCTGCCGCCACCACCAATTGTATGAACACACGATATCCCATCACAGCCACTCACTCCTCGATTGCCGGCCTCAAGCCCCGCTCAAACCCCATCGAGAGTAAGTCATCTGTGCACTCCACCTCCGGTGCAAATCGAGATAAGCTCGTAAACCTGCCTCGTACTACATGATGTCCATGGTCCCCTGGCTAAGAGAATAGAACTCCTCGCTGCATAAGTCCCTCCTCCATGCTGAGAAATATCTCTCTAGAAAGACTCGTGTAAAAGCTGCCCATGTGGCCCCCACTGTAGTCCTAGCATACCTCAACCACTGATGAGCATCGCCTCTCAGCTGAAAGGTGGCAAAAGAGACTCGCAACTCATCCTCCACAATCTGTAATGTGTCCAAGATCCGAGTCATCAACTCCAACCACTCTGTCGCCAGAAGAGGATCAGGATCTCCTACAAAGGTAGGTGGATCCATGCGGCTGAACTCTCGTATCACAACTGTAGCCCTCGCCTCAGGCTCCCTCTCCCTAACAGGCTCACCCCTAGCAACCAGCTGTTGGATAGAACTAACCAGCACACGCAACAGCTCCGTCGCGTCCATCGGTCCCTGGGGATCATTAGCATCCCTAACATCAGGGATAGGAACATCCCCTTAGCCAACAGCACGGCCACGGCCACGACCATGACCTCGCCCTCTCCTCGCTGACATCACGTCTATATGAAAGCAAAACAATATATGAGAGGCATCACATGGCATGAACATAAATGCTAAACACTTAGCATGCTAGCACATAGCCACATAGGTTCATGCTAAATAACTCCACATATACCGAGGAGAACCAACAAGAATGACGCGTCAATTTGGATAACCTACTCAGATTCCCTGATAAAAATCACGTCAGCTAAACGCGTTTCTAACTTGGCTCCCAAATTTGTTAATCCAAACGCCCAAAGGCAAGACTATCACTCCTAAGATTCAACCCCAATGCTCACATATACACATCGTTCACGTATGACTCGCATGCTATCACGTTCATGTTATCAAAACATCTACATACATGCAGTCAAGCACACGCAATCAACCTCACACGGTGATGCAACCTCTTTCCACGGCTCATAAGTATTCGAACCTAGAGCTCTGATACCAAGTTGTCACGCCCTAAACTCCGGGCCACGTGAAACACCGATAAACAACCAAACAACATTCTCAACCGAGAATACACTCTCAAATAAAACCATACATGCATTGTATATAAACGCCAAACGGCAACATTACACGGCTCCAACTCCCGAAAACATGTTATAAGCATACATGTAACAAAACTAGCAAAAAGGAATACTACAGCTCTTCCACCTCTTCAGCACCTGCAGATCAACCTCCGTGACCGGTACCTGAAGAAAATCAAATCCCACACCGTGAGCCAAAACTCAGCAGATTCTAAACAACACATGCAGTATAAGTAAACATGCTCGATAAACGAAGTGCAGTTTTTGACTATCTTTCAAGCCAGTAAAACAATTTGAAAACAGTTTTAGATCACGACTCA
>JAUMHN010409241.1:0-14662 GCA_032360265.1 Heliamphora ciliata
TTTGCATTGGAGGTGAGAACCATTATTAAAAATTATCTCGTGCGGGATCCTGTACTGACAGATACGGTTCTCCTTAATGAACTTAGCTACCTAGGAGGCCGGTAGGACAGAGTAGAAGGTAGCTTCAACCCACTTTGTGAAATAGTCAATTGCTATAAGGATAAACTCATGCCCGCTCGATCCCTTGGGTGCGATCCTTCCTATCACGTCAATCTTCCAAACTGAGAATGTCCAAGGTGATGTCATGTTACAGAGCTAAGATGGTGGCACAGGCATAAGGTTCGCGTGAACTTTGACATTTCTAGTATCTTCGAATAAACTGGGGACAGTCTATTTCCATCGTCATCCAATAGTATCCTTGGCGTAGGATCTTCTTAGCCAGCATATTCCCACTTATGTGAGGTCCGCAAACTCCTCTGTGAACCTTTCTCATCAACTTGTGTCCTTCTTCCGTGTCAACACAGAGTTTATTAACTCATAGATATCCCCTCTTATATAGTCTCTCCCAATATCACAATCTAAGAGGCGAGTCTCCTGATAGGTCTTTGATCCTTCTTACGGGCTCGACTAGAATGCTCTTCATTCTCAATGAAATTTCAAATGTCGTGATCCCAAGGTAGTCCATCATTAACTTCTTGGGTAGCGATGATATTACCGATTGCGAGTGTATCTCTTTGTTGAATCTCCAAGAGTCTCATCCTTACTTTGGGTGGTATATTTATCATTGATGTCAAAGTAGCTAAAGCATTAGCAAACTTATTCTATAGTCTCGGGACGTGAGAAAACACCACATTCTCAAAATAGAGGATCATTATTTCAAGCTCTCGATGGTACTGGATCAACCTTTCTTCCTTAACCTTCCATTCTCCTTTTTCTTGGGAGATGACCAAAGCTGAATCCCTTATAACTTCCAACTTTCTTGTCTTTAGTTCTAAGGCTGCTTCTAATTCGACTAAGCAAGCTTCGTACTTAGCCTGACTGTTGGTATCCTTAAAACTCAACTTATAAGCCAAAGGAATATGGGAATTATCGAGAGTAATCAAAGGTATCTCTATCCTGTACCCATGTTAGTTTGAAGCTCCGTCGAAGTACAGGGTCCACAGATCCTTTTTGATTTTCAACACTTGTTCATCGAGAAACTCAAACTCGGGCTCTTCTTCTCCTAAATAGGATGGTCGGCTAAGAACTCTACAATGGCTCTCCCTTTTACTGATTTCCTCGTGACATACTGTAAATCAAACTCGGCTAGCATCAGCAACCATCGGGCTAACTTTTCTGTCAATGCTGGCTTCTCGAAGAGGTACTTGAGCGGGTCCATCCTTGAGATCAGAACAACTCGGTACGCTAGCATGTAATGGCATAGTTTCCTAGATGCCCAAACTAGTGCCCAACAAGTCTTTTCCAAAGGCACATACCGACGTTTGCATTCTGTCATCTTCTTACTCAAATATTAGATAGCTCTTTCTACCTTAACTTCATCTTCTTGAGCAAGCATACACCCCATCGCTGAATTGATCATTAATAGGTATAATATCCAAGGATTGCCACATTCTAGTGGTGACATAACTAGAGGGTTTTGCAAGTACTCCCATATGACTTCGCATGAGTCCTGACACTGCTGATCCCATTGAAACTGGTTCCTTTCTTCAAAAGTCAAAACATGGGTTCACAGGTCGTGGTTAGTTTAGCTATAAACTGACTGATAAACTAAATTTTTCCTAAAAAGCTACTTATGTCCTCTTGAGTTTCTGCTTGATAGGCTTAGCATCGGGATAGAGAGGGATTTGGTGTTGTAAGATATTAGGGTCAATTCTAAGCATATCTTCGTTGGACCATGCAAAAACATCTTTAAATTCTTTTAATAAAAGGGTTAACTGCTCACGATTTTTTGAAGAGAGCGCAGAACCAACCTGAACTATCTGCGGATCCTTTTCATTATTAAGATTTATTGAAATAATTTTTTCCATTACGGGTTTAGCTCGCATTTCTTCTTTCTTTTCAATTAAAAGTTTTAATTCTTGGGGGATATCCCTCTTAAATTCATTAAAATTTTCAGATTCTATGCAAGATATTTGAGGCACAACGAAGTAAGAAAAATCTGAATTCATTTCATTGATTTTAACGGGGCTTACAATTTCAGACTCAAAATAGAAACGGACTCGGGATGCCAGTAGGTGCATTGCCAGTAGATTTGTCACCATAGGAACCGTTTACAAACTTGATCAACATGGACTCAACACAATCGGATTTTCACTCACTTTCCAAATCATGTATACGAAAAGACTCAAAGGACTGACTATTTTGCATTTTAGCAGCATCCATGATAAGTATAGTGTAATCTGTAGGCGCATCAACATCCATCTTTAGCATGTCCTCTTCTTCTTTGTTACCTATACACACTCCGGCCATCTCTTCATCTAAGAAAGAACCCAAATCTCCCCCTTTGCAATTAATAACCCAGTATGTTGGCACTTTTTCAGTGAATCTCATCTGCCATATCTCTGCTTCTTCCTAACTATCAGACAACTGGTGCCCAAAAAAGACTTCCAGCTCTGTCAACTTTTGATTAGTCTTCTCCTCTACCCATGGTTTGAAAAACCTACAGTAAGGGAAATCATCCATTTCCTGGATACAGCGTCCATTTAATGTTGGCCCGTATATTTCCATCTTTGGTTCTTCCAACTCTAGCTTGTACCCCAGTCCATATCCATGGCGATTGTGGTGCACGAGAATTGGTTATGAGATTCCTTACAGGTGCTTGCGTAGTCCCATTCCTGAAAAATAGTACATTCCTTTTGTCATGGCCATGACTTTTAGGTTCACATAGTTTTCTTCATTATTCATCAAAACTTGTACAACCTTAGTCTTGTCGAAGTCAAACCCATTTAGGAGGAGATCTTCCTCCCTATATTGAATCTGGAGGAGTGAGGTAGTGTCACTAAGCGGGGTTGGCAAACCAGTTTCACCCAAAATGGTGACGGTTACTCCTTCCTTGATCAACTTCACTTTTTGGTGCAGGGTCGACAAAACTGCTCTAATCGGCGCATCATGTAGCCATGACCTTCCTAGCAACAGATTAAACGAGGCCGACACATCGAGAACATGAAACTCTACCTTGCTTTCGAGTGTTCCCACTATCACAGTAAAAGTTACTAAGCCCAATACAGCTCTTCTCGTGTTATCGTATGCCTGTACTCCTTGTGCACTCGGCTTAAAGTCTTACGTCTTCAACCCCAAACAATAAGTAGTTAGTAGTGGGCACAAATTGAGGGAGGAACTGTTGTCAACCAAGATGATCGGTACCCATTTCCCTAAACACTAGACAGTCAGGTGTAGCGGCTTGTTGTGTGATGGTCCCTCTGTTAGAAAGTCTTTGTTACTGAAGGTGATAAAATTAAACTGCTTCTCGGGTATAAGCATTCCAACCAGCTGGTTGGGGGAGGCATCGATCGGGATATCTATGCTATTCAGAGCCTTTAAGACTGCCTGTTAGTGCTTGTGGGATGCCGCAAGTAGTCCCCAGATACTTGCATTTGCCTGCGTCTTCTAGAGCTGCTTCAAAACTATGTCTTCCTCTTCACTATTCTATTTATCTGCTTGCTTTCTTGATTCCTCTATGCTCCTACTTTGTTGTCCTTTTTCCAGCTGTGCGGGCTTAAAATGCTTTTCACTTCTTGTCAAATGTTCTATTCGCTCTTTGGTCTACCATAAACCTTCGAACTGGTCGGTTACTTCTCAGATTTTGGCTACTGGGTATCCTTTCCCTCAGAAGGCCCATAAATTGTCTGTGCCAGTCTTTCCTTGATTATCTTCCTCATTAACTCCTCCTTAGAGATCCTCCTCGATTCACATTACATTTTATAAAAACTAACAAGATTCTTCACGGATATTAGTCTCTAACACAAAGAGTTGCGGTAACGACACTCCATCAAACGAGTCTTCATGATCATATGGTGGGGGAGGACCTCAAGGTTTCCCACCAGCCCCCATGGTCGTATGGTTCCTCCATAATTGTATACCATTATGGCACGTCTTCTCCTTCGTCATATTCTATATCTATGAATTCCTGCTCTATTTCTTCTAATTCTCACATGTCATTCCCTTCTTGGTACTCCACTTCGAGAGAGCATAAGATTGGGTCCTCGGGTGGAGGTGTTCTTGGATTCAATTCATGAAGAGAAATGATGTATATAGAGGGATCAAACACGGAACTTAGGATTCCCAACACATTCACCTGAGGTTAGTTCTTTTCTTTCTCTTCCTGCTCTTTCTTCTTTTCGATTTCCTCATTGATCGACAGATTTTCTTCCTGTTTACTCTTGCTATCGACCTCCTTTCCTTTCGAAGATTCTCCTACCTCTGATACTATTTTCTCTAGCTTCCCAACTCTAAAACTCGGTTCAACTTCCCTATACCAAGCTGCCCCTTCATGCCATTTTGTATCATTACTTGGAACAGTCGGAACATGCCATTTGATGTTTATGCCGACTTCCTTCAGGTCATCTAACACCTCAAGGCATGCCAAATCCTCCCACAAACACCTAGTTTTTTCATCTTCTTTGTCATTATCGTTAGCATGGGAAAAACCTTCTTCCTCATGAAAAAACACCTTGTCAAAATCGTCATCTATCAATTCCTCGACAAGGTCGTTGATCAATAACACCTCTTGATTGAATGGCAAATCAGTTACGGGTTTTGATTCTGTCACAGAGACTAAATTTTATGGGAACCAAATCTTCTATCTCTTTCTCAACGACATTTACATTCTGTTAGGCTGCATGATTTAGAAAGAGATTAGTGGTTACGTTTAGTTTCTAGACAACAGTGGGTGAAGGAATCATTTTGTTATCTATTAAGTCCTAGATCTTGTGACTAAACCTCATGCAACTATTGGTTAAATGACCGTTCCCCTGGTGCAAGGCACAATATTGGGTTGGATTATACCTGGGCGGTAACGGGACTCCTAGAGGAGTGAATATTCTTCTCTAAGTTCTTTGTTGACTAGATTGCTCGAGCTTTAATTTTAGGATGTTTACTTCGAAAACCTGATCATTGGAAATGTCGGTGAAGTTATTATCGACTCGATTAGGGTCATTAGTGTATGGTTTCCTTACCCTTCAACTTGTTCTCGCACTTTTCACTGCCCCTAATTGGATGGAACTTTCAGTATTAACTTCCACATCAAGCAATTGTTCAAAGGTGATCGAAGGATTTCTTAGCATCTTTATGGCCTTAGTTCTCCCTCCGTTGGATTGAGTCTCGTTCTTGATAGATGAACTCAACAAATCATTGACTTAAGCTTAAAGTTACTGACATTGAGCTTGGTTTTGGATTTGATAGGCCTATAAGAGTTAGATTTGTGTCTGGCATTGAGTTTGAGTCCTGACCTGTTGTTCACAGCTGTACAGATCCCGTCTAATGTTCGCCGTAGGTCCATAATTGCCATCATTATATCAGCCATGATCAATTCTGGATCTTCTATTGGTGATCTTAACTGTTCTACCCATCTAAGCCTTCCTCTCAGAGATGGGCCCAAATGCGTATAGGTTCTTTTTTGTATAGAGTTATAGTCCTGAGTCTCTAAGCTGAAAAGACTCGTGTAAATCGGAGAACTCATCAGCCGTGGTCTAAACCCGAACAACTCGTGTTCAGCAACATGACAAAAAAATGAAAACTAATCCTAAAATGGGTGTTAACTATACAAACAAAAGTATCCATAAAATGAAAATCACATAACCCTGAAAGATTTATTGATCCTAAAAGAAGGAGTCTAAGAAGTTATATGCAACAGGAGAAGGTTGGTAGGTCTGCATTTAGTATATCTTCTAAATAAAGTCAAGAATATACCTCTTAATGTCAGGAATGGTGCAAGGCATGATTAAACGGTACGCAATAACTCTTTTTGCCACATATATGGAGCATGTGGCCAGAAAGCTTGTTGGCTTCCCCGATAGAGCCCCGAGATAGTAAACTAACCGGTGTATCGAGTAGGTGGAGCAGGAGTTTGAGAACAAAACACACAAATATGCAGAATGTAAATGCGAATACCGATGAAAAGTTCACAACAAGAACCATTGGCATTCCAAGTTAAGCCCTCTTATGATTTTTTGAAAAATCAGTCTCCAGCGGAGTCGCTAGAAAAACTACGGGCGTTTCATTTATTCGTGGGTGCAACAAATATCTATTATTTTTAGAAAAATGTTCTTTTCTTTTTAAAACAAGAAAATCCAAGGTATCCGAGGACAATTTTAGAAAAATAGAGTCACCACTTGGTTTTTGAGAAAAACCAAGAAAAACAAAAAAGAAGGATGCATGTCTTTTAAAAACGTAACCAGAGAAAAAGAGAGTTCGAGAGTTAAGGTACGAAAAGGGAAGGTGTTAGGCACCCTTTTTGCCTAACCATGAAGTTGGCCTCTACTTCGCCAATATTGGTTCTTGTTATAAACTTTTTAAAGATAACATATACAGAATGAGAGATTAAAGAGAGTTCAAACAGAAGCAATCAAAGAAACAAGATCCTAACTACGATCTTAGGATCATGCAACTTGAATATTATTTCTAGATATGCCACACGTGTTGTTTAGGCAAAGCAAAGAGAAAAACATGCGAGTAAGCGGTAGAATGAACAAATAAAGTTCTAAGGGTCATGCAACCAGGGGCGGATTCAGTGTAGGACGAGGGGGTTACGTGCCCCACCTGGAATTTTAATTTTTTTTTATTATACTAATAAAAAAAATTATATATTTTGTAAATGACATTTGTGACCCCTCTGGAACTGAGAAGTGAAAATTATAATGTAACCTAATTCACGCTGCGTGAGAGACTTAGAGCTGTGAGAAAGTTTGTGAGAGCACTGAAAAGTATTGATGACGACAAGGCAATGACATCGACAAGGTGAGGCGATGATGCCAATCAAATGATTGGCGGAGATAGACGACGACAAAGACAGACCCCGACGTCGACGTTGACACCGATGGTTAGCCCTCTTTGCCTCTCACAGTTACTCTCTCTTCTAATTTCTACGAATCTGAAAAATATGGGTACTTTTTGCTTTTGTTTTCTCAACTTGTTTTTCATGTCCAATCTCGTATAACTTCTCGAGTTCAAATGATTTTGTATACCGATGATGCATATCTAGGGGATTTGTATTATTTTGCAAGAATTTTTTGTATTGCCTGAAAATCTCTTGTTTTCTTGTTTAAGTGGCTACAGAAGTATCATTTTGGCTTAATTATTTTTTTGTCAATTATGATCTAATACTATTGAAAGGAACATCATCTACTTCTTTCATTGATGAATTTATTTTTATTTTTTTGATCAGCAAGAATTTTTACTATTGACCTCATGGTTTTTAAGTGTTGATCTATAAATTAGGCTGATTTATTTATTTATTTATTATTTTTACGTTAAAAGAAATCACAATTAAATTTTAGGATTACGGCCTCAGATTAATATTTATGTTTTTGTGCCTCTCCGATCTAAATCACAGTTAAATTGCGTGATACAACAACGTTTCTTCCGCCAACATGCTACGAACAGGCTATACAGAGTAAACAGATGAGACCAGAACATCATTTTGAAGCTACTGGACATACAGAAAACTCATGACCGTAGCAACAAATGTTGCGGTCATGACAAATATTAGGTTACCACGAGAAGCAGAATAAACAAAACTCATGGCCGTGACAAATAAAACTCGGCCAAGGTTTTTAAGGATCTAAAAAGGGTATAATCATCATAGTGTTAGGGTTAGTTTATTGAAAATCATGTTTTTAGTATTTAATTTTATTTTTAATAAAATTAATTTTTTATTTTATGAGAATCTCTATGAGCAATGTATGTATATCATTTCTTTAATGTTATGCATGAATATCCTTTATTTTGTACAGTATTTAATCTGGTGTGTAGAGTACGGCTTGCATACAGAAAATTAGGTTTTAGGTTCTTGGAGAATATAAGTTTTATATTCACAGTTTAAATGAAAATGGACATACCATCGGTACGACTATAGCACAGAGTTTTAGTAGGCCTGTCTTGGTTATGGAGAACAGATAATAGTATTGCCTATTGTTCTAATTCTCTATGCTAGTGCACTTTGTGTGTATTGAACGGAACACATTGGGGTAATTAATTTTATACTGATTTTATAAATTAATTCGCACTCCAAGGTTATTATGAACAATGCTTATGCTCTGAAAAATAAAATAATTATTGACTTAAGTATGTTTAATATTCGTTGTTTTAATTCATTAGAGGGTGCGATCTTATATGGGTTTATATTCTCGGTGAGTTGGATAGCGTTATTATTTATATGGTGAATATTAATTATTGACGGAATCCATATTTCGAAAGATCGAGATTGACGTTACCCCCTTAAAGAAACTTATAAGTTTTGACCGGGTCAAACCCTGCAGGTGGATTTGATTATCCAGCGGTTAAATAAGTTAAGCGGAAAGGTTTAAAAAATTTGAAGATGCCGATTAAATTAAATTATCAGAAATTAGATTTAATTGGCAGGTATCGAGAATCTTAACGTAGGGAGAAATGTTAAGCATTTAATAACAAGAGCTCAATGCAAAGATGGTCTTGAGATTATGGGTCAGAGTGCAATTATAGTTCTTTAGTAGTGTGAACTGTAATTTAGTATTTTATAAAAATTACAGAAACCGCTACTAGTCTTTCATAATTGCAGATACCACTATGAGATTTTCTTAATTGCGAAAACCGCTGATACGTGTCTGTGTTCCACTAAAAGTCGGACTCAAAATTACTCTACAGGTCTCTACTGTAGCCCTATAAATATGTGGATAGACTGAACCAGTTTTATGACTTATCTTCAAGACTAAAGCTGACCAGGTTCTGTCGGTTCGAGTTTTCGAAAGATCGTAACCCACACTATGTTCGGGAATCGCATAAGAGAATACAGTAGAAGGTCTAACAGGAGCTTCAACTCGGAAATAAAAACGTAGTTGAAGATTTGATATCTAAAATGTATTCTTCTAAATTAACTTTGCTTACACAGATTTTTATTTTAATCGTTCGACGTCAAAAGTTATATCTTGAGCCCATTTCGACATTTGCCCGTCTAGTTAATTTTAACCAAAAATCGTTTGTAAAAACAATGATCTTGGCAGTTTTGCCTCCAACTATTGGTATCAGAGTCATTATATTTTTTGTTTACGGTTATTAGGGCCGGGTAGTTTTAGAACTGTGCTAACTCGATTTTGCAGGTGTTCTAATCCCAGTTTTATGTTCGTCATTTATTACATGTTTGATTGAATGCGTGGATGATGATTATTTAATTATTTTTTTAAATTACGGGGTTGACCGTGATAGATTGAATGTGAGCCTTCGGCCCATATGATCGATGTAATAGCTAGTTATTTATTTTTAAATATTTGTTTAGATTATTTAAGAACATGTTGAATATATCAAAGAATACGAAGAACAGCGGCGACACCGGCGGTGGTTTCGGGTGTTTTGGGTTACGGATCGTGGTAGTTTTTGCACGATTTTTTGACTTATTTTTCAGCAATTGTTTTTAATTATTTTTGGCTTAAAAATAGTATTAAAAATTGTCCAAAAAACACGAAAAAAACTGCATAAAAAATAGCCCGTCGGTGGCACCACTAGCGGCAGTTAAGGGCCGTTTTTCGTGAGTTTTTCAATGTTTTTGAGACCATTTTTGAACAGGTTTTTTGGCATAAAAAGCAGTAAAATATCATTGGAAAAGCAGTCCAAAAAGTGGAAAAAAAACTAGCCAAACAGTGTAGAAAAAAATCGGGCAACGGTGGCATTTTGTTGGCTGCGGCGACAATAGCCTTTGTGGCTGTTTTTCGGGACTTTTTCAGACTGTTTTCGAGGCGTTCTTTGAAGTATCATGTGATTGGATATTTAAGCTATTTTTTTCAAAAAAACGGGCAAGAAAGAACCATTGTAAAAAGCCCAAACATGGCACTGTTTGGGGTGGTGGCGCAGCTTAGGCGGTGGTAGTGGTTCAGGCTGTTTTTTGGGTATTTTTTGAGCAAATTTTTTGACAAAAAAATACTATTTTTTGAGAGCTATTTTTTGGTATAAAAAGCATAAAAAACGGAGTACGAACATGGCGACAAAAGTCACCTGAAGGTGGTGGCACCGGCTGCGGTTTGTGGTGGCCGGTGGTGGGGCTATTTTTTCGGGGTTGTTTTGATCGATTTCTAATATGTTCGAGATTGATATATGATATATTTCTATATCACACAGTATCAGGGAATCTTAATGCAATCGGGACACAGGAATCATAGATGAACATGGATTAATACAGCTTATCTTCTACAGGAGACTGAAATACCTCAACGTTTCACTTTGATTATAAAATCGGGATAAATACATATCGTGTTTATATATATATGAACTGTGTGGATGTATATTTGTTTTACTTTCTCTAGTTAATTTAATTAATTCAAAAATTCAGTTTTAATTAAAATATTTTGTAATGAAAAATAAAATAAATTTTTTTTAATTAATTAATTTTAATTAAGTGAAAAAACTTTAGACATTGTTTTTACAAAATATCACGTTTAAGATGATTTTTTATAAAATCAAATATTTTTGAAAAACGTGAGAATTAATTCTGAATTTTGAATTAATTAAATATAAAAATATTTAATCGAAATAAATTATTATTTTTTAAAAAATAAAAATTAAAAAATAAAATAAATAAATGCGTTTAGTCAGTACCTTAGCTAAAAAGCTGAAGGAAAAATTGTGTATTTATTAAATTTTATTTGTTACACATTTAAACACAAAAAGATGGTTTGGCAAATCGAAATCTTTAGAATCGTGTACACGAAAAGATGTTTGATTCTTTCAGATTGTGTGATTTTTAAAATTAATAAATTTATTTTAATTAAACGAATTTTTAAAACCTTAAAAAATATTTTAAAAATCTAAGTGGGAGAGAAAATTTATTCACAGATAAATCTCGCGGTATTTATCACCAGTTTGTAGGCGATGCAATTAAACTCTGTGTTGGCAGTAATGCCTTCCTTCCCATCGGATAAATTAATTGCGGTATCGCAAGTACAAATCTCTTTTAGGGATAATTGTTAGTGTGAATCACTTTTTTATCTGAAGGGTTTATTGCGAAACGATTGATTTGAAATTTGGTGGTGGCTAACACTTACCTGTATATTATAGTATTCTCTCCATCTGAGTCAATGTTATTATATACTGGACCGAAGTTATGTCAGCTATTTAATTTTATTTGGCAGGGTCAGTTGCCTAGATAATAAAATTAATAGAAATTGATTTGTCTGGTCATACGATGGATAGTAGACGTCCTTTCATCGAGGCATGCTATTCACAGGGTCTAGGTTGCTGGCGAATTTTATTTAAAATGGTAGAGGGAACCAAATTAAAATAAATTTAAAGTATTGCTCGTCATAATTAACGATTTTTTTAAATTATGTGATTCTTAGGATTAAAATGGCTTTCAACCCATTTGTTTCAATACTCAAAGAAAACAAACTTACGGGACCAAATTTTGTTGACTGAAAATGTAACTTGGATATAATTTTAACTACCAAGAGTATTCCTTCGATACCAAAAAATGTGTTTATTTCTGAAAAAGGTTATTCCTCTGGGCTGAAAGGTATAAAGAAAAAAAATGTTAAAAAATAGGATGACACGATTTTCAGGGTAGTTAGTGGGCCACGGTCTGGTGTAAAAAGGCGAAAGGCATATGTTTTCACTGTAACTAGACACGGTACTAGAAAAGGCTATGTCCAATATATCTCAACAAGCTGAACAAACAGGGTAATTTCTGTTCACTGGTTGTGGAAACAAGTTTAGTTGTGTTATCTACTGATACCTGGTGTGTAGATATGGGAGTCACTAATCATGTCTGCAATTCATTGCAGGGGTTCTAGAAAATCTGATAACTTAGTGATTGGGAGATTTACCTGCATATGGGTAATAATTTAAGGGTAACAGCAGCTGCAGTGGGAGATGCCACTCTTAATTTTAGTGGAGATAGAGTTTTAATATTGAGAGATTGTCTTTATGTACCTTTTACTAGAAGGAACTTAGTTTCAATTTCTAGATTGGTTAAAGAAGGATATTTTGTTTATTTTAATAACTCAGTGGTTATTAAAGATAATAAACGGATTATCTGTTCTGATACATTGGTGGATGACTTCTATATTATTACTCCAATAGCTCCTACACTATAACTAACTGAAATGAGTAACATATCAAATTTACCACATAAGAGAAAGTTTCACTCTTTAATGAACCAAACGTTTCATTAGCACTTACGCTTGGGTCATATTATTCTAAAAAGGATAAATAGACTGATAGTCGATGGACCTTTGAGTTCATTAGAAGTGGAGGCACTTTCAGTCTGTGAATCTTATTTAGAGGGTAAAATGACCAAGAAGCCCTTTTGGCCAAAGACTATAGAGTTAAAGAACCATTAGAGCTGATTCATTCTGATGTGTGTGGTCCTATGACAATTTGGCCTAGAAGTGGCTTTGAGTACTTCGTCAGTTTTATTAATGACTACTCAAGGTATGGATACAAGGCGGAGGCAGAAAAGCGTCTGGATAAAAGTATCAAATCACTACGATCCGACCGTGGTAGGAAATACTTCTTTGGAGAATTTAGGAACTACTTGTCATCAGAAGAGATTATATCCCAATTGATTACACCTAACACTCCGCAGCAGAATGGTGTAGCAGAAAAAAGGAATGTAACTCTTATGGAGATGGTAAGGTTCGTAATGAGTTTTTCAAGATTACCCAATTGCTTTTAGGAAGTCGCTATAGAGACAGTGGCTTACATTTTTAACTTGGTACCTTCTAAGTCAATACCTTCTACTTCCATAGAATTGTGGACCGGGCGTAAGCGTTGTAAGGACCCGGTTCTAAACCGTAGGATTAGTGACGGTAAACCGATAGGATATTAGGTTATAGTAAGATTAAAGTCTTAACATGATCAAAACCTAAGAATCAGACCCCGAGAATCAAAAATCCTAAAACAAAAAGACAACCCTCTAACCTTGAAGATCATTAAGCTACTCTAAGAACACTCACTTAAAACCCTAAAGAGCTAAACTTAGAAATAAGTCTCCGAGCCACAAACCCTTCTTAAGAAGTGCTGACCTGGCCTCGTAACCTTTCAAGCCCAATAATCTATATGTATTGTCATATTACAGCAAAACCCGACTCCCAAATTCAAAGAATAAGAAAACTAAACCCAAGCCCCAATGTAAAAAAAAAATTATACTCAAAGGCCTTGTCACGCCCCAAACTTCGGGCCACGTGAAACACCCATAAACAAACAACCACAACACCATGTCCGAGAATACACTCTCAAAATAAACATACATACATTGTATATAAACACCAAACGACAAACATTACAAGGCATAATTACCCAAAAAAAAAACATTACAAGGTTCCAACGTCGTGAAACATGTATTAAGCATACGTGATACAGATAGAAACAAAAGAAGACTCTAACTCTTCCACCTCTCCAGCACCTCCAGATCAACCAGCATGACCAGTATCTGAAGAAAAGCAAAATTCCACACCGTGAGTCAAAGCTCAGCAGAAACTAGACAGGCATGTAGTATAAACAAAACATGCTAAGAAATCGAAGTGCAGGTTTAGACTCTCTTTCAAGCTTTGAAAATAGTTTGAAAATGGTTTTAGATCACGACTCACAAGAGCCATTAAAAACAGTTTTCACAAGTAATGGAAAAGCGAGGGTAAAAACTATTTTTCGACTCATCAGAGCCTTGAAAACGATTTCAGTATTACGACTCCCGTAGGCCGTTAATACAGTATTTTGACTACCGTAGGCCGATAATACAGTTTTTAAAAAATAGGTCTATCCATCCCAATATGCAATACATGCAAGCCATGAATCTTCTCGGACTTTTACTAAAGGACCGTAGCCCCCATCTATGCAATGCACACAAGCCGTGCAACACACACATCTTCACGGACTTTCACCGTAGGACCGCAGCCCCCAACTATGCAATGCACACAACGCACGTAACCCGTGCAACACACACAACGCACGTCACCCGTGCAACACACACATCTTCATGGACTTTCACCGTAAGACCATTATTCGCCCTCAGAGATAATTTTATGGACTTTCAACGAGGGACCAATGCCCGCCTCATATATGCAATATAGATACAATTCTACGTATCAACAAGCATCTCTACATATACTAAACCACGGGATAAGACCGCATCTAACAGGATAACGAAACCCAAAGCCCTAAAGGCATCAAGACCATAGAGTCCACTCACCTGCATATCATGCACAAAGATAAACTATTCACAGTTCTATAGGCACAAAAGCACGTATAACCATGATGTCCCACATATGACACCACAAAACTCGATAAGACATCACATGCCACGCACACCCGTCATCCGTTTACCCGAACAACCCATCCACGCACCGGGACCCGTCCACACACACCGGGGCTACCAACACCTAAATCGAAGGCCAACATCTGAAACCTCTCTCAGACCTATTCTTACCATAACCTAACCTTAAAACCAGACCACGGACCTACACGTCCCAAGCATAACCAACACGCACATAACCGTGCCACAACTCCCAAAACCAACCATGCACGTCAACCCAAGGACGGCATCTAA
>JAUMHN010409250.1:0-14660 GCA_032360265.1 Heliamphora ciliata
TCATCTTGGTTTTTCTCATGCTCTATGGATCTTAGCCACTTGAATATGATCTTCATGCTTCATGGCTTTCATTTTGCTTTCTCAATTGTGCTTGTGTCATTGAAGTCCTATGAACACACTCAATTTGTACAATTAGAAGCTTTGGTTCGTTATCATCAAAATAGGTTGAAACCTAGTTAGGCCAACAATCTCCTCTTTTTTTATGATGACAAATAAAAAGAAAAATGAGGTTGCCTTTACAAGGCTCCACCTCACAATATGCATATAACCAAGATTTAGAAAATATAATGTTAAAATTCAAGGACCTTGAATTTTCAAGTGAGACATTTATGCATAATTTGACTGATGAATGTGATAAATTGCATTTTATGATAAAATTCATTAAGGCATATATGAGCAATTTAACACAAAGCATCCCCATTTTTACCTATCAAAAAGATTTAATCATTAAGTGAATTGTATACACTCTCTTTTTCTCATATCAAAAGAAATGTTAAAAAAATAATACTTATTTTGCTCAAACATTCTCCCCCTTTTGACATCATCAAAAAGTAGAAGCTTAAAAATAAAATTTATTGAAAAATTATTGTCCCACTTTTTGGTATAGCATCATTTGACAAAAAAACAAGATACCAACTGTTAGAAAATTTGATTATCAAAATAATACTAATTGATATGATACCAATTGTTATTCGATATTAAGTTATACAAATTGATAAACTGATGCCAATTGTTATTTATGAGTAGAAACATAAATAATACCAATTGTTAACCATTCTCTGCCATTTTTAAAGAAAGCTATTGAAAAATTATCATTTTTACACCAATAATGAAGATAATAACTTTTTATAAAAACACTTTTAAGATGTTAAAACAATACATATTTCGAAGCATGGGTAAATAATATGCAAATGACTTCCAAAGTAGCTATTTGTGCATAGGTTGAAACCTTATGCCATAGCTTAAAATTTTTTGGACAATAATGCCATATATATTGGATTCAATAAATATTCATGTCAAAAAAAATTTCTCCAAAGTAGCACATAATACCAATTGTTATGATTTTTTTGAAAATGACTTCAAACGTTACTCAAAAAGTCATTTTTAATCCTCATTCAAATCTAATACCAATTGATATAAATTATGAGCACAATTTGATCTTATGATTTTTAAAAATTATTTATGACAAAAAAATATAAGCATCTAGAGCTCATTGTTATTATACTTAATGAGTATGAAAATTGAGCATTAAAGAATTAAGGCATAGTATGAAATGATATTTTTAACAAAGATATTTATGCTCCAATTTGCATATGTATGACTTTCAAAAAGATATTTATGTTCTCTAAGTCATAGCACATAAGATTTACAGCAAAAATATAATGCATGACTTAAGCACAAGAAAATTATTATGATCCATATCAAGAGCACATTACTATGTTTAATGATCCAATTTATATAAAAATGATATTCAGTTATTTTACATGCAAGGAGTCATTTTTCATAAAGAGATACAAAACTACATAGGAAAGATTATACCATTTGAGTTTCGGTTGATCACTTTGTCAAGTCCCAAGCAATATTCCATTTTAAATCTTGACTTGACATCCCACACGTGCTTTGGGCTTCCACTTACTATAATTTACTTGATTGCTCGAGTTGAGGCATCCAAGCACCTACAATACAGATTTAAGTGGAATCTTTTGGTACCCAATCCTTCTTGGGTCCATTATGGTTAGTACTCAGATCATACTTCATTTTTCAAATGATATTTTTATCAACACCTCTTTTTCCTTTATAAGGGCAATTATACCTAATATGATCATTTTTTCATACAATATAGACAAGTAATTTTTGCATGATCATTTTTAGAACAAGTACTATTTGAAGAAGATTCTAAGTCTATAATTTTTCTCCTTAAATTCATAATTTTATTTTCATTACAAGAGGCTTTTATTCTTTCAAGCTCATCTCTTAAATAATTATTTTCTTTTTCTATAGTGGAAATTTCAATTTTATGATCTTTTTTAAAAATCTCATAAGATGATTTTAACTCAATAAATTTGTTTGAAAGATTTTCAATTTCCATTTTTAAAGAAGTATTTTTCTTGCCTAACTTCAAACAATATTTATATAAACATTTATATTCTTTTTTGAAGTTTCTCATATATAGGCAATGATTCATCACATGATTTATCACTATTAAAATTTAATGCATTTGAAGTACTTGTAGTTTTAGAATTTACCTCACCAATGCTATGAGTCATATAGCAAAGATTTACCTCCTCATTGCATGAGTCTTCATTTGAAGTGCTTGAGTTAAGTTAATCCCATGTTATAGCCTTCATAGCTTTTTCGTCTTCTTTTTCCTTCTTGATTCCTTTTTACTTGAATCCCTTTTGTATTTCTTTGAGCCTTGGAATTTCTTTGCAAGCTTTTTGTCTATCTTTAGAAATTTTTCAAGTTTTCTAGTGATGAGCTTCATATCATGATCTTCATCCTCTTCATCACTAGAACTCTCATTTGATGCTTTAAAGACAATCATCTTCCCTTTGTTGAGCTCGATTTCTCTATCATTGATTGCCATCTCATAGGTAAGGAGTGACCCGATGAGTTCATCTAAGGTCATCTTCTTTAAGTCTTTAGCTTCCATGATGGTTGTAGCTTTAGCCTCCCATACTGATGGCAAACCCCTAGGCACTTTTCTCAATAATTCATAAGAGAGGTAAATCTTTTCAAGAGCATTCAAAGAATTAATGATGTGAATGAAACGAGTATACATATTAGAAATTAATTCATAATCATGCATTTTGAACGATTCGTATTCACTAGTCAATCTATCTATTCTTGAATCTCTAACATCTTCAGTTCCTTCGTATGTGATTTTAAGCTATTTTCAAATTTCTTGAGCACTTATGAAAGTCATAATTCTATTATACTCATTTGCATCTAAAGCGCAATATAAAACATTAATAGCACTTGAATTAATTTGCAAAAGTTTCATATCATTATCATTTAATTCATGGTCAAGTTTAGAAACTTTATTTCTATCTACTATTTTCATGGGAACATAATCACCATTTACAACAACTTGCCAAGCATGCTAATTCATACTTTGAATAAATTTTAATAGTGAATAAATTTTAAAATACGAGTATGAAATTTAATAGTGAATGATTCAAGTATAAATTTTAAGTGTTGTGATGCAAATATAAACAACAATATAATAATGAGAATGAAAACCAAAGCGAGATAGAAATATTACACTACGATTTTTACAAGGTTCAGCGCAATGGACTACATCCTTGCCTCAAGCTAATCGTTATGAGGATTTTCACTATCTCTCCATCAATAGGCGGAGCAGCCTCTCTCCTTAGTCTAGGTGGAGTGGTCTCTCTTGAGAATATTCCCTTCTCAAGTCCCTTCTTAGAGGCAGAGTTTCCTCTCTCCTTCAATAGGCGGAGTGGCCTCTCTTGAGAATCACCTTCTCAAGTTACAACAAGAATACAAGAGTAGAATCCAAATTGGATGTACAAGATCAGCTCCTTTAGCGAGCAAATAAATACAATAAAAGCACACTAATATTCACTTCAAAGGATATACAAGTGGAAAGCTCAATGGAGAATTTCTAAGGTTTTCTCTCAAAAATATTTCATACAAATGAAGAATTTGAAGAACAAAATTGATATATATGAGAGAGTTGATTTGAAGGTTTGTAGTATATAAAATAAGAGCTCAAAGGCTCTATTTATAGGCCAAGAGTTCGTACTAGCCATTGGGCCAAATAAGGAAATGTCAAACTAGCCGTTAAGTTCAAAATTCAAAAATTAGCTTATTCGGTCGATTGAAGAAGCTAGTTCGGTTGACTGAACTTGACTTCAGTCGACTGAATCGAGTGATCAGTCGACTGGACCGCGACTGCTCAATTTACCCAACTTTAAACGACCATAACTCCTTCATCCAGACTCCGAATAGGGTCATTCTTGTGTTCAAATTGAAGCCCCGGAAGTATACTTTCCAATGGTTCAAACCTCATAGAAAAATTTATTTTTTACAAAAATTTATGGCCAAAATACCGAATGTATGTCAATTTTTTTCACACAATTTTTGCATATTTTTTGCCGAACTTTTTTTGAAACATTTTAAAACATATTTTATACTTTGAAAATGATTTTCCATGAAATATTTAACTAACCTATGGTCCATCTAAGGTCTCCTATGAGCTTTCACACATATAACCAATGGTACGTGAACTTACGTAGGTCCTAGTGCATTTACACTTAGAAAATCTTCAAGTCCTTTATGTCTTTTTGTTTTCTTCTTGGTTTTTCTCGTACTCCATGGATCTTAGTCGCTTAAATATGATCTTCATGCTTCATGGCTTTCATTTTGCTTTCTCAATTGTGCTTGTGTCATTGAAGTCCTGTGAACACACTCAATTTGGACAATTAGAAGCTTTGATTTGTTATCATCAAAATAGGTTGAAACCTAGGTAGGCCAACAATCCATTCTTGAACCTTCTACAACTTATCTCCTTATCAGGTATAAGTTGGGTGGTATATCGTGACAATTTTATAAACTTCATCTCGAATTTTGCCACAGTCATCCTTCCTTGTTCCAAGTCAATGAATTCCTACTCCTTCTCATGCTTGTAGTTTATAGGCTTGTACTACATGTCGAATTTTTTCTTAAAACGATCCCAAGTGATTCTCTAGGATACAGGAGGTTCAACTCCTGGCACCAGCATCTTCAAGAACTGTTCCATGGCTTCTCACCAGTGGTATGTTTCTCCCCTAAACATAAAAGCTATGAGGTCAAACCTATTATTCGCATCTACCCCCAACCTATCCAGATTACACACAGCATCCTTCAATCAGTTTTTTACTTCTGTAGGGCTAAGGGTTCCTATGAACTCCTTTGCACCCATATCTTATTTGATTAAAGAGTTACTGTTCCTCTCAGCTCGTATCGCAATCTAACTCGCGCTCTGTTTGGTCAGTCTTACTATTGCTTCTAACATCCTAGCAGTTGGATCAGGTTCCACCGATCCCGCTTGCAGAGATTTTTCTTGTCGTGCCTCATTATACTGGTTCAGGTTGAATGACACTCCGTCCGAGTTTCTCCATGCTCCTTTTAATTGTAGGAAATCTATGACTTAGGTCTCGACACAGGAGTCCAACTTATAAACATACAAAAAAGAAAAATCTGTCTATGAAAGGTTTTAATGACACAAGGTTTGTCCCCTTAATCTAATAACCCACTTAGACTTTGCAAAACGACATCAACACAAGGGCTCTCCTGGGTTATCTCCCCAATCTAATAACTTTCTTAAACTTCGCAAATTGAGAGCAATACAAGACCCCTCCTAGGTTATCGCCCCAATCTGATAACTTGCTTAGACTTTCAATTAGAATCCTGTGTCTGGAGAATGCGTTTCCCAAATGGACCTCAATACCAGTCACTCTTCTCAACAGATCGCAAGATGACACGCTTAACCTACGGTCCACCACAAACCACACTCTAACAAGTCTACAGAACCTATGACCTAAAGCTCTAATACCAAAATGTAACACCCTGCTCCCGCAAGGCACCAAACCTGTACAAAGGGATGTGATCCCATTGTAGATATGCGGCCAAATAAAAAAACAAGGGATAAAGATATTAAGAGACCAAATAAGAACTTCTGAGCAACCACAACACCTTAATGTCAAAAGAGGTATACATGAGTCACTAGGATTTTGCCATCCTAAGGGCATACATTACTTCTAAAACATCAAAAACCCTAAGGTTCTTATACATGAAGCTCTGCCAAAACTAAAAACTAAACAAAAGAAAATTGAACCAAAATTACTCGTCGACGCCTGTGGTGGACCAACTCCTAGTCGTTCCTGGTATCTGCAACCACAGAGGTTATAGGAGAGTGCACTTAACATTATCATGAACATAAAAGACAATAACATAGTTAAGGATAACTCAAAACTCTTTCTAAAAATAGTTCATCACATTTTCTATGAAAATATAGAAACTGATACATTTGCTTGAACATGAAAATGTCTTATACAGAACCTTCTCAGTATTACAAGCAGAAATATTTCCATGCTCAATTGCCACAAATTTAAAAGCATGACCACTTTCTCAAATCTAGACTCAAACCCCAATAATGTCCAAGTAATCGTTAACCTCACGACCAGGAGTTCTGACGATACCGAAACCTATATTCGCATTGCACGGATAACAACTTGATGGAATGAGGGTCACTTTCTACCAAGCACGAGTGGTATGTGCCAACACCTGACACTTAGCTCAAAAGCCTTAAAGGAAAAACCCCCCGCTTAATGGAAAACCTTCCCTAAAGGGACAAATGAAAAATCCATAGTTGGCTAATCTCCCTCATAACGGGATATAAAGGGCCAAAAACCATTGTAACTTGGCACTTTGGAACAACAGCACAACATTGACAATACTTTTATAATAACTTCATGCTAGCTCAAAATATCATAGTTAGCACACTTGAATTAAAGATATAACGACTTTTGAAAACAACAGGTTCATGCAATCGTCAAACTGGTCATAATTCAAAATATACGCTTCAAAGCATTTTCATGCATCATTTACATAAACTCAAGTTTAAGATAATGGCTAAGCACTCTCACCTTATCCTATATGCATACGAATTGAGCCTTTGTCAACAAGCTAAGCTTGCTCCTTGGGTAACAAAACTTCTATGCCTATCAAGCAAACATGATTTAACCGTCAACACGGAGTTCTACCCCTCTTAAAACGTGAAGTACTAAAACGATTCTTACCATTGAGTGTTTTCTTAATTTTAGAGACCATGGTTACTTTCTTTTTAGGTTTACGAGGTACTGCGCACTTGCCCAATCCTTCACTTGTTTAAGGATTAACTTAACCATTTATTACTCTTTCTCAATCATTTAATTTTAAAGTATCGTAGCATTTTGAGGTACTTAGACTTGCAGTTGGATTATGATGTTTGGTGCCAATTTATATTAAAACATTCTCTACAATTTTTATGTCTTACACCAAGGCCAAAACCTAAGGCAACTAGATGAAAAACGTGATGGAAACGAAAACGGTTCAGCACTTGCTCAGAGATTTGGTCAGAAAAGTGTCTCTGTTGGTCTCGGTTTTGGGGAATCAGATCAAGTCCTAATGAGCCCATTTTTGAGTATGTTCTAGTTAAACATGTTCCCTACAGGTTTCATGTTTAGAGAAAAGTGTAGTTGTTTGGAATAAGTTAGACCTTTTGGCCATTTTAGAAAATAGATTCTGTCAGCCGCCAAAATTTAGCAGAGCCAGTTTTGGACGGAGAGTTTGAATCGGTTTTGGGGAATCATCCCGAGGCTTTAAGGTCTGATTTTTTGGTAGAGAGTATTTCAATATGTTATCTAAAAAGTCATGTAGACCACTGTTGGAATAGATCACTAAAAATATGGGATTTGAGCTACACAAAAATATGTGACAGAAGTGTCCATTGAGGGTGGAATCACAATAGAGAGTTTCAAAGGGGTTTTGACCTATCCAAACTCATTATTTTGTACTCATGTTTGGTGGGTAGCTAGAAATACATGTTTTCTACAACTTTTCTATTTTTTCCAAAACTTGAATCTCATTTTAAACTAGGGTTTTTAGGTCTGCATTGTTTATTGGTCTAAAATCGACACAGTTACAATATTTCGAGTTCTACTTACTCAAAAGAGCTAAAACTAATTTTGGATGAAAGATAACACAAAAACCTAGGTCTAGATATAAAGAACACGCTTATAGCACTTTTCTACATTAAGTTATGTTATTCCAAAGATCAGGGCAAAAAGCTCAAAATGCCCAAAACTCAGCCCTACTTTGGTTCTAGCCTCTTAGTGTCATGTATGTGAGTTTTTGACCCATCTTGTTTGTATACATGTGTTGTACTTCAATATATCAATATTTTAGAGCTTATAGTAGTCATGGAACCCATGGAAAAACCCACACCAACTCACAAATTCAACATTCATACCAAACAGCCACAAAAACCAACCATGATGCCTTTATTTTTTGAGTTTTTGGTTCTTGATCTTTGATTTGTGTTTCAAAATAATTGAAGAGGTATTTGATATGTATAAAATTAGAAGTGTTAGAGCCTTGATTATCTAGTTTAGAAGTTGTTTTTTAATAATGGAAAACCTTGGACTTAGCTTTCAAGCTCCATGGATCCTCCTCCTTCTTTCTTCTTCTTTCTTTTTCTTTCTTCTCTTTTCTTCTTCTTCTTCTCTCTCTCTCTCTCTCTCTCTCTCTCTCTATATATATATATATATATATGCACGAAATTATGAAGAAAAAGGGTGGGTTGAGTCTCTTTTTATAGCCAAAAGTCAAATAGGAAGCTTCCTAGGAAGTTTCTTTAATCATGGATTAACTAACCTTAGTTACTTTAAACTTAACTTGAGTTTGTGAAACTTGCTCACCAAGTTTTGGCACATTCTCCTAGGTTAGCCACTTGAGTGTATATATATATATATATATATATATATATAATTTTTTTAATTTAATTATAGGAGAAAATTCAGGTATTTTTACATTGGTTTGTTTCTTGACTTTTCGAGCATAACTCTTGTCTTAAACGACTTGAACTTATAACTTTGAATTCTTATCCTCAACATTAATGTTTTAATATATGCTTGTGTGGTTCCCACTCTATCCTGGGTCTTGTGCTCGAAAAGGTTAAATGGTTGGGCTGGTTCTTCTTACTGATCTGAGGTTCGAGAATTCGTTTTTTTGTGATGTTCCTTCTTTTTTATTCATATCTTGAGTTCGAGTTATTACAGGTTCTATAATTTTTCAGACCTAATGGGAATACATAGATTCCATCTCTGAATTCATAGTCCTTTGCAAAAAATCTACATCTTTGTCTTGATGTGCTTCATTGTAGTTACAGGACTTTGTATCTAGTTTTGTCGGGATCTTGTCAAAAGACTCTCCTAAGAACATATACTAGTTAGGTTGATGAACAACCCTCCCACTACGATAAAGCACTACCTGTGTCTGTGTACTAGTAATAACACACTGTGCAGAATCAAAACCCTGTGCATCAGCACCCTATTCTTGATTTGCACTTATCCCAATAATCCTTCCTCTACAACGAGGTAATGAGATATCAATAACTTGTTCTTCTATTCTACTAGTATTTTCTCTCAGTTCTTCTAGAACAATATTACTTTTCGGCTTATGATCCATAATATAATCCTCTTCCAAAAATATGGCATTAGTTTTAACAATGACCTTCTGATCCTTAGGATTATAAAATAGACCACCCAAGTGGCTAACCTAGAATTTCTCAAAGTCAAGAAACGAACCAATGCAAAAATACTTGAATTTTACCAAGATGCTTCTCCGCATCTGCCTTAAATTCTTTAAATTTCTCAAAGCATTCAGACTTACGGTGCATCAAGTAAATGCATCTATACCTTTAGTATTCATCAATAAAACTAATGAAGTACTCAAAGCCACCTATAGCCCGGATTGTCATAGGACCACACACATCAAAATGAACCACCTCTAACGGTTCTTTAGCTCTATAGCCTTTGGTCGAAAAGGACCTCTTAGTCATTTTACCTCCTAAGCAAGATTCATAGACTGGAAGTGCCTCCATTTTCAATGAACTCAAAAGTTCATTTGCTACCAGTCAGTTTATTCTTTTTAAATTAATATGACCTAAGCGTAAGTGCCAAAGAAACGTTTAGTTCATTAAAGATGGAATTTTCTCTTATATGGTAAATTAGATGTATTATTCATTTTAGTCAGTTACAGTATAGGAGATATTAGAGTAATAATATAAAGATCATCCACCAATGTACAATAACAGATAACCTGTTTATTATCCTTAATAACCACAAAATTATTAAAATAAATCAAATATCCATCTTCTACCAATCTAGAAACGAAAACTAAATTCCTTCTAATAGTAGGTACATAAAGACAATCTCTCAATATTAAAACCCGATCTCTACCAAAACCCGACCTTCTAATAGCTTTTTCCAGTACCGTGTCTTGTTGTAGTGAAAATATCTGCCTTTCGACTTTTTCACACCAATTTGTGGCCCACTATCTACCTTGGAAATCATGTATCCCTGTTTCTGAACCTTTTTTCTTCTTCATGCCTTTCAACTAAGAGGAAGAACCTTTTTCAGAAACAAAAATATTTCCTAGTATTGAAGGAATACTATTGGTAGTTAAAACTATATCCAAATTACATTTTCAATTAAAAAAATTCGATCCCATTAATTTATTATCTTTGAGTACTGAAGCGAGTGAGTTAAAAATCATTTTAATCCTGAGAATCACATAATTAAAAAATACAATTAATTATGATGAGCAAAAGTTTAAATTTATTTTAATTTGGTTCCCTCTACAATTTTAAAATTAATTCACCAACAGCCTGGTAATCTGAGAATAGCATGCCTCATTAGGAGGACGTCTACTATCCTTTATAAGACCAGGCAGGCCTATTCATTTTAATTTTACTATCTAGGCAACTGACCTTAGCAAGTAAAATTAAATAGCTGACATAGTTTCAGTTCAGTATATAATAGAAGTGACTCAGTTAAAGAGGATACTATTATATATAGTTAAGTGTTAACCATCACGTAATCCCAAATCAATTGCTTCGCAATGAATCTTTCCGTTGGAGAAATGATCCACACTAACAATTGTCCAGAATTATTCTTAATGGAGGTTTGTAATGGCGATACCGCAATTAATCAGTCCGTTAAGGAGGAAGGCCTTACTGCCGACACGCAGAGTTTAATAGGGCCTACAAACTGGTGATAAAGATCGCGAGATTTATCTGTGAATAAATTTTTTTTCCCACTTAGATTTTTAAAACATTTTTTAGGGTTATAAAAATTAATTTAATTAAAATAAATTTATTAATTTTAAAAATTACACTATCTAAATTAATAAAATATCTTTTTGTGTTAACGATTTTAAAGATTCTGATTTATCAAACTATTTTTTCATGTTTAAATGCGTAACAAATAAAATTTAATAAATACACAATTTTTTCTTCAGTTTTTCAGCTAAGATAGTGAATAAATATATTTATTTATTTTATTTTTTGTTCTACATTTTTTGAAATATAATAATTTATTTCGATTAAACATGTTTCCATTTAATTAATTTAGAATTCAGAATTAATTTTTAAATTTTTTCAAGATATTTGATTTTATGAAAAATCATCTTAAATGTGATATTTTGTTAAAAATAAAATATCTAAAAAAATTTCATTTAATTAAAATTAATTAATTAAAAAAACTTAATTTTATTTTCTATTAGAAAATATTTTAATTAAAACTGAATATTCGAATTAATTAAATTAACAGGATAAATAAAACAGATATATACAATCATCCACGGAGTTCATATATATATAAACATGATATACATATATCCCGATTTTATGATCTAAATGAAGCACTGAGGTGTTTCAGTCTCCCTAAGAGAATTAGTTGCTTCAATTCATGTTCGCAGTTAATTAGTGTCTTGATTGCATCAGGCTTTCTTGATACTAACTGATATATTAATATATATCAAATCAGTCCCATATATATCAGAAAATCAATACAAAGCAGCCCCGGGAGAGAGAAAATAGTTGGCCACCACCAACCACCACCGACGTCGCATTGCCGCTGCCTTCAAGCAGCTCCTGTTGTCTCATTCGAGTTCCGTTTTTTATGAGCTTTATATCGTTAAAAAGATTTCGAAATATGAAACTTTTTTGTAAAAAAATTTCTTGAAAACTGCCTAGAAAATAGCTGAAAAAATTACCCAAACAACAAAAAACGCTGGTAGCCGCAACAGCATTGCGTCTCTAACTTCCCGATGCTTTTTTGACCTCTTTCCAAACTCTATTTTCGACGTACATTATGTTAAAAGAAAGCTTTCGAAAAGTTCTATCTTTCTATGAAAAAATCTTCTTGAAAATAGCTCGCAAAATTGCCAAACAATCACCTAAAATAAACTGTTCGAGGTTTTTTCGACCTTTTCCCGAACTCCATTTTTGACGTATTTTATATCGTTAAAAAGATCTTAAAAATTAAAATCTTTCTGTCAAAAAATTGCTCAAAAATAGCCCGAGAAACTGTTGAAAAACTGCCTGAAAGCCACTGCGGCCGTTGGCCTATTTGCCGCCTGTTTAGGTTATGATTTTGGCCTAGTTTTTATATTTTTTTGGTTTTTGATAGTATTTGGAGGTATATTTTACTGCTATTTTATGTTTAAAAAATTACCCAAAAAATAGTCTAAAAATGGCACGAAAAATCAGAAAAACTGCCACATAACCACCGCTAGTAAAGCTGCCGGAACTGGCTATTTTGGTGATTTTTTCTCCTTGTTTTTGACTTGTTTTTTATGAAAGTTTTTATTAATAAATACTGTAAAAAAACTCACTGAAAATACCGTTTAAAATCATTAAAATCTTACCGCGATCTGTGGCCCATTAAAACCCGAACCACCGCCGGTGCTGTAACACCCCGACCCTTCACGTTGTAATGATATTATCCGCTTTGAGAAAAGTCCTCACGGTTTTGTTCTTTCCAGGGGGTTACCCATCCTTGCATTGCTCCCGCCTAAGCACGCTTAACTGTGGAGTTCTGCTAGGATCTCTATCACCTGGGAAAAGGCCTCGAAATTGAAGTGGTACCTTTCAAATAGTTGAGGGTAGTTGGCTCGCATGTCGTCCTCTCATTCCCAGGTTGATTCTTCTACTCCTCGATGCCTCCATAAAACATGTACGAGTGAGATAGTTTTTCCTCTTAGAATCTTTTCTCTTCGGCCTAATATTTTGATCGGGTTTTCTTCGAACGTAGCGTCTTTGTCCAATTGAAGTTCTTCCCAATTCAGCATGTGAGATGGATGGGCTAAATATTTTTGGAGTAATGAGACATGGAACACGTTGTGTATGCGTGCTAGTTGTGGGCGTAGAACCAAGCGGTAGGTGACTTCTCCAATTCTCTACAGAATTTCGAATGGACCAATGAACCGAGGGGATAGCTTTCCCTTTTCCCCAAAGCGGATGATTCCACTTCGAGGTTGGATCTTCAAAAACACGTGATCTCCAACTTCAAAAGTTAGGGGTCGTGACCGTTTATCGGCATAACTCTTATGTCGACTTTGAGCGGTAGCAATGTGTTCACGTATCAATTGAACCTTCTGAGTTGTTTCTTGGACAATTTTAGGTCCTAGAAGACTGGTCTCTCCTATGTCAATCCAACAAATCGGTGAACGGCATGGTAGTACGTATAGTGCTTCGTAAGGAGCCATGCCATTGCTGGCTTAACAACTGTTGTTGTAAGCGAATTGTACTAATGGGAGATGTTGTTCCCAATCTCCCTTGAAGTCCAGAACGCATGCTCTTATCATATCTTCGAGTATCTGGATGGTCCGTTCTGATTGTCCATCGGTATGAGGGTGATAGGCTGCGCTGAAACATAGCTCAGTTCCCATTGCCTTTTGCAAACTTCCCCAAGAACGCGAAGTGAAACACAGATCACGATCGGATACAATTGATACAGGTACTCCATGAAGTCGAATGATCTCCCGGGTATATAGCTGACCTAACGAATCCAGGTTGTCGTCTTTCTTATTGGTAAAAAGTGGGCACTCTTAGTAAGCCGATCTACCACTACCCAGATAGTGTCATGTCCTCGAGATGACCTTGGTAGGCCGGTTACATAGTCCATTGTAATGTGCTCCCATTTCCATTCGGGTATCAGTAGGGGTTGAAGTTGTCCACCCGGTCATTGATGCTCAGCTTTCACTTGTTGACAAGTGAGGCATCTGGTGACAAATGTAGTGACGTCCTTTTTCATCCCACTCCACCAATATTGTCGCTTCAAATCCTTATACATTTTGTTGCTTCCAGGGTGCACTACAAATTTTGATTGGTGGAAGTTTTCTAGAACTTCATTTCGTAATGTATCAACACCGGGCACATAGATTCTATTTGAAAATCGTAGACTTCCGTCGGGGTGAACTTTCCAGGGAGTTGGTGTATCACCAGTGGTATGAAAAGATTTAAGAAAAGCTGTCCCTTGATCAGATTTTTGTGCTTCGAGAATTTTGTGAAGTAGCGAAGGTGAAACTGTGATAGCGAATATACAGTGTGAGGATCATTGTCAGAGTCTATTTGAAGTTCACTGAAGGTGTTCATCATTTTCTACTTCTCAATTGCATGGTTAGCCACAGTCCCATTGGTTGTTCTGCTGAGAGCATCAGCCACAACATTAGCCTTTCCCGGGTGATAAGACAAAGTAAATCGATAGTCCTCAAGATACTCCATCCATCTTCGCTGCCACATGTTCAGGTCCTTCTAAGTAAAAAGATGTTTAAGGCTTTTATGGTATGTGAAAACTTTGAATTGTTCTCCGCACAGATAATGTCTCCATTGCTTCAAAGCGAACACCACTATTGCTAGTTCAAGATCATGGGTTGGGTAATTTCTTTCGTGATTCTTTAGTTGTCTTGATCCGTATGGCACTACTCTGTTATCTTGCATTAAAACACACCCTAAGCCTTCCGTAGAGGCACCGCAGTATACGGTGTATCCCTTATCTCTCTCTGGAATGATAAGGATCGGCGCACTTGTCAATCTCGTCTTAAGCTCT
>JAUMHN010409271.1:0-14659 GCA_032360265.1 Heliamphora ciliata
AATTTTGGTGGCAAAATTCCTTAAGGGGAGAGAGTTGTGAGACCCTGACCCTTATCTTTTAGGTTATTTATATATTTAATGTGTTTCCTTTAGTATATGAATAGCATCGATGCATGGTTTATGCTTTACAGTTGTAGAACAGCATATGTAGATGTGTTTTATGTTTTCTCGGACCTTGTTTAGGTTTGTTGGGTTGGTTTTCGAGCAGAGAAACCACAATAGATTTCAGTACGCTTCTGGTCTTGAGTTCGGTCGACTAGAGGAGTTGGTTCGGTCGACTGAACCCATTATTTTTAGTTCGGTCGACTGAACTGGGGGGTTCGGTCAATTGAACTGAAGGAATTTACCGTGCTTATAAATATCCCAGGGGTTGAGATATTTTGATATTCTCTTTCTTCCAAGCTAAGAAACCCCTTTTCTCTGCCTTTTCTCTACCTTTAAGGGCCCGGAGCTTGGTTTTGTGTTCGATCCTTCGTGGATCCTTGCTATCAGGGCCGAGGGCCGAGGACTTCGCATCCATCCGGTCGGATTCTCGTTCTGACACCGTTCAGTTTTGAGACATCGAGTTCTTGACTCTCCGAGGTAGGATTCTAGACCCTACTACTATATAAGGGTTATATGTGATTATACATGTTTTCACCAAGTAGAAAATACATCAAATGTGATTTTCATGTGTAAACCTTTGTTTTGGGTAAAAGTGAGTTTTTACGTCTTTTCTTGGTTGTATACATGTTTCGGCTACGTGGTATTCGTAGTTTTCAAAAGGAGATTTGAAAACGGAGTGTTTTAAGAAAATGGTGAAAAACGTCTTTTTGGAGGTTTTTGAGCTAACCTGTGGGGTTGAGTCTCACATTTTAAACTTTTGGTTGGAAATGATTTTTAGATCTTCATTTTGATGGATTGGATCTCTTTTATACATGTGTTGTATAAACTATTTTGTGGGTTTTCGTAGTTGAGCTATGGTGAATTTTTAAATGTTTCGATTGATGTACCGTGACAGTGTGTGGTTTTGAGTTGGGCTTCTATTGCTCCTTGGTGGAAGTCCAAAGACCTGCGCAGAGTGGGTTCCCTATGATCCCTCGGATTAATTCCCGTAAATGTGGTTTGGTTATGCTTCATGCATCGGTTGTGGCAATCTGTAAAGAAGCAAGTGCGTGGTTTGGGTGCTTTCCCATCGGTCATGGAAATCCGTAAAGAAGTCGGTTGCCTCCATGAGTGGCATTGTTGTTGTAACTCCGTATAGAACTTGCCATTACCTAGCAGGCCTTAAGTGGTTCAGGACTAGGGTAATGGACATGAGTCTGTAGTTGTTACCTTTGTCTGTACGGCAGAGTCGGTACATAGGATTTGATTTACATCTTTTCTCCTTGGCTGTGTTACCCGAGTGGAGCATACTGTTTACTAAATTGATGAAGTTTATTAAATTCCCTATCCCATTTTTTCTTTGCATGCTGGTATTCAACAATTTGAGTTATTAGGATTGGCTGGAAAATGTCAATGCTGGAAGCAAGTGGTAGAAGACAATTCAAATGAATGCATTGAGATTAGATGTCATGGGGTTAAAAACCATGGCACATTCATTGTTTAGTACTAACGAGAAGGCTAGTAGTATAAGTACTATGGAGCAAAAAAGAAAGATGGTTTTCCATAATGATGACGAGGAGTATCAACCCTCTGAAGGTGAGAAATGGTCCAGTTCCTACAGTGACGATGATGAGTCTTTTGAGTCACATATGAATATGGTAACACATTAAGTAATATATAGGTTCATGTATTAATTTTTTCTTGTCTACATGTGTTAATTTTGTTGTTATTTATTTGTGTAAATTTGATGTTCACTTCAAATTTAGATTATATGTTAATAATTCAATTTGTCTTTATTTATTCAGTTCAAGCATATGGCTCTTACAATGAAGCAAGGTGGTTATCCTCCTCAACTTCTAAGAGATTCACAAAGAAGTCAAGAAGATAGAAATCTCCCAAAGGTTGTGAACTCAGTTCTCCCAAGACAATTTTCAACAAGACAAGCTCAGAATCGTGTAGAAACTATAGCCCCAGTAGCAAGAAACTTCTCGATTGAAGTATTTTTTAGATATTAGGATAATTAGTTAGTGAATATATTTGGATACAATAGGATGAGGAATTTCTTTTTGAATGCATGCCAATTTTTTATAATTTTTTGATAACTACATATATTTTGGGATTGAAGATTATTTTTAGATTTTAGAGATATTCACTATTGATGACTTACCTTTCAAATTTGAATATATATATATACATATATATATATATGAACTTTATGTTGATTTGAATGAAATGTATGTGAAATGAATTTACATATTATATGTGTTTGTAATTTTTGAATGAGATTAAATGATATATTACAGAAAAATCTAAGTTATGTTTTAGCCAAAAAAAAATAAAATTAAAGTAAAATAATTTATAAAAACAACAATATATATATATATATATATATATATATATATATATATATGTCAATGACTAAAAGCGTCGAAAAAAGTTTATCATCAATGACACATTTATTTGCGTTGGCAAAGTATTAAAATTAAAAATAATATAATTATTTTTGCCGACAACTATGACATTGGTAAAAGTGCTAAATCTACCCAATTTTTATTTATTTATTTTTGCCGACGAATTTTGTATTTGCCGACACTGCTTTTAACTTATTGGCGACGCACAATTATGTGGCCAAATCTATTATTTTTACCTATGCAATGTATTAGCGACGCACAATTGTGTTCCCAAATCTATTACTTTTGCCGATGCATGGGGTACGCATTGGCAAAATCTTTTCTCGACATACTTTTGCCGACGGATTGGCGACGCACTGTTTTTGGTTGCCAAAAACTTTTACCAACTCAATAAGGCTTTAGCCTACAGTTTTGTTTGTGCCGCTGAAAGTTCTTTTTGTTGTAGTGCTTGCATGTTCTTGCATGTGTATATTTTTGAGTTTTGTGACTTGAATATATTCTGGAGCTTTGATTTGTATGTGTATATGATATGCATGCAAAGAAAATACTTCAAAAATGAACACAACATGACCTAAACTATCAAAACCCTAAATAACCTTATTTTCTGGACACGCGAGCATTCTATCACCAACTTCAAAATATCACAACTAATTGTAGAAAAATGATCTTAAAATGATTTTTGTGTCCAAACCTATCTTTTTGAGTTTTCTTTCATAAAAAAATAGTTTAAAGTGATTTCGTTTGGTAGAACTCAAGATATGTCATTTTTTTCAAATAGTATCAGATCTTGACTACTCTGAGTTACAAACCTAAAAATCCTAAGTTAAAGTAAGAACCAAGCTTGGGTCAAAACAAAAAACTTGTAGATGACACATTTATCTTACGGTCCACTAAACATGAGCAAATAATATGAAGTCTTGATGGGTCAAAAAATTTTCCAAAGTCACTGTTAAGATTTAGTGACTGACAGAGCCCTCTGTCACACTTTTTTGTGAGACCACAACCCTAAGTTTTTAGTAGCCAAATCTAAAAGTGGTAAACATGAAACATGTAGCAAACATATTATAATAAATACTGAACAAAAATCAGGCCCAAATACCCTCGGATGCTACCACAAAGGTTTTGAGAATTCTCCGTTGAAAACCCACTCTGTAAACCCTTTTTAGGCTGACTGAACCCTTTTTATAAATTGGCCAAATGCACTAACGTTTTCCAAACAACTTGTCCTAGATCAAAACATGAGACTTGTAGAGAACACCTTAAACTAAAACCTCCCAAAAAATCAAACCCATATCCCTTGTACTAGTGCCCCCAAACCGTAGCCAGCAGAGGCCTAAATTATGCACTCCTCTCTGTAAGGTGCTAACTGGCTTTCCCTTAATTAAATCAAATGACCTTTTTTCCCTAGGATCTAACCTTAGTGCTAAACATGGAAAATATTTTTATTTAATTGGTTCTCAAAAATTAGAAATTAAATCCACGCCTAGGTACCTCAAAACACTGTCGTAATTTTTAAATTGGCGCTTGAATAATTACCCAATTTTTGCTAAGTGTATAGGTAATGTGTCGCGTTGTGAAATTTGAATATATGGACTTTAAATGAATTATGTGAATGATTTGTGTATGAAAATGATAATTTGATGAATAGAATCCATGCCACTAGGTTAAATTTAAGTCTCGTGAATTATCGCTTGTACTTTACATACTTGTACACCATGCTCATAAGTTTAGAACTCCTTGCAAAGCATACATATTTCATTTTAGCTCACGCCATGATCAATTTATACATGTAAATTGTAAATAACAGTGGCATATATCGTATCACATCACCATTGGGTTGGATTTCGCGGGGTTCACCGTTTTGTTTTAAGAAAGAATGAAAATTGAACCCTTAAGGTTGGTACCGTGATTGATGGAATTAGAATATTGTGATATTAGATAAATGCCCTGATTGTGATATTGGCTATATGCCCTGATTTGTTTTGGGATGGTTTTGTCCCAAGTGCTAAATCAACCTTATTATTTGTGATGTATATTTTGGTTAAGGTAGTTCGGGTGGCGTAATAATAAGAGTTAGATTTCGTGATCCCGTATTTGACCTTGACCTGAGATTCGAGAGGCTGAGTGTTGACTTGTCCACGCCCTTGCCATCAGTAATGACCCCGCTGGACACTTAGTCTGCTACGTAGTCATCCCACGGCTTAGGAAACGATTTTTGTCGGTTGGTAGACTTAGTCAGTATGATTGGGATCATGGGGTTTAGCATGGTTCACCTCAGTTTTGGAGAGCCTAGAATAACTTAAGTTTAAATTGGGTTAAAAAATAAAATTGGTTGCATCGTATTCATTTGAATCACACACTTGTATAAATGTTCTCTTATATGCTTACCCTGTTGAAAATGTTCAATTGTCTATTTTTTTGGCCTTAAATTGTATTGGGTATTATATGATATGTATTGTAGAATATTTTATTGTCTGTTTGTTAGACGGTTTAGGAAATTTATTTCTGGGCTTTGGCTCATGGCATTCGTGCCACAGGTGGGAGTGATGAGTTTTTTGGGAAAGTTGCCCCCAAAGAAGAAGACAGAATTGAAGAACAGAGCGAGTGGCAGAATCCAGCGAACCTCGACAATGCCAGCTGAAGAATTGGATTTTTTTTACCTTTTGTTCTTTTTGTTCAGTTTTCACGGGCGTATTGTGATTTTATTAAATTTTTTGGTGAAACTGTAATCGTTATGTACTTTAAATCAGTTTCAAACTCTTCATGATTTAATATTTATGATATCTAAATATGAATGAATGGCTAGAATATTCTCCTTATCTATATTTATATATGTCCCGACCTGCTCGGAGGATAGGTTGTCAAATGATCAGTATATGTTCTAGGGAGAGTGTTTTGACAGAGTCCTCGCAGAACTAGATATCTAACTCTGTAACTACAATGACGTACTTGAAGACGAAGATGCAGATATTTGGCAAAATGATATGAATTTAGAGATGGAATCTATGTATTCAAATCAGGTCTGGGAACTTGTAGAACCTCCCGAAGGGATAAAATCCATTAGATGCAAGTGGATCTATAAGAGAAAGATAGGAGTAGACGGGAAGGTTGAAACCTTCAAAGCTAGGCTTGTTGTAAAAGGGTTCACTCAGAAAGAAGGGATTGATTATAAGAAAACATTTTCGTCGGTAGCCATGCTTAAGTCTATTTGAATTCTCTTATCCATTGCTGCTCATTTTGATTATGAGATTTGACAAATAGATGTCAAGACAGCTTTCCTTATTGGATGTCTTGATGAGTATATCTATATGGTACAACCAGATAGCTTCATGGCAAAGTGCCAGGATCACATATTGTGCAAGCTTAACAGATCCATTTATGGATTTAAGCTTGCATCAAGGTCTTGGAATACTCGATTTGATCAAGTTATAAAGTCTTATGATTTTGATTAAGAGTCCATATGAGTCCTGTGTGTACAAGAAGTGTGACAAAAGCGTGGTGGTCTTTCTACTTCTTTATCTAAATGATATGTTGCTCATCGATCGAAAATGATGTAGGGGCATTATCTACGGTAAAAGTATGGTAATCTGGGCAATTCGATATAAAGGACTTGGGAGAAGCTAGTTACATCATTAGAATCAAGCTTGTGCGAGATCGAAAATAAAGGATGTTGGGCTTATCACAAGCAAAATATATCGATGATATTCTTCCACATTTTAGCATGTAGGATTTCAAGAAAGGGTTTCTCCATCTCAGGTATGAAGTCACTCTATCTAAGGATCAGTGTCCTAAGACACTTGATGAGATAGAGAAGATGAAGGTGATTTCTTATGCTTCGGCACTAGGAAGCCTAATGTATCCTATGCTTTACACTAGACTCGACATTTACTTTGCCATTGACATGGTTAGGAGATATCAGTATAACTTAGGACAAGAGCATTGAACTGCGGTAAAAAATATAATCAAGTACCCAAAAAGGACTAAGAATTATAAGTTAGTTTATAGGTAAATAGTCTAGTACTTTTATGGTACACAAACTCATATTTTCAGTCAGACAAAGATTCTCATAAGTCTACCTCAAGATATGTGTTTACCTTAAGAGGTGGAGCTATTAGTTGGAGGCGTATTAAGCAGTCTTGCATTATTGATTCCACTATGGAGACCGAGTACGTGGCAGCTTTTGAAGCAGCCAAGGAGGTCGTTTAGCTCAGGAACTTCCTGTTTGATTTGGATGTGGTCCCTTCAGTTAAGTCTGCTATTGCACTTTATTGTGATAATAGCGGAGCGGTTGTAAACTCGACGCAACCAAGAGTCCACAAGAAAAGAAAGCACATTGGGCATAAGTATCACCCGATACGAGAAATTATACTGAGAAGTGATATTGTTGTGACCAAGATTGCATCAGGAGACAACCTTACAGATCCTTTTACAAATAGATTACCGGCTAAGACTTTTGATAGTCATGTAGAGGGAATGAGAGTAAGATATATGGCAGTATGGTTTTGAGTAAGAGTAGGAGATTGTTAGGATTTTATACTAAAAACTATGTTTTTATTTTGGTTTTAATATTTAATTTTATTTTAATAAAATTAATTTCCCATTTTATGAGAATCTTAATGAGCAATGTATACAATATTATTTTCTTAATGTTATGCATGGATGTATTTTATTATGTACAGTATTTAATCTGGTATGTAGAGTATGAGTTGCATACAGAAGACTAGATTTTAGATTTTTGCAGAATATAAGTATTTGTTCACATTTTAGATGAAAATGGACATACCATCAGTATGACTGTAGCATATAGTTTTAGTAGGCTTGTCTTGGTTATGGAGAACAGATAATAGTATCGTCTATTGTTCTGACTCTTTGTGCTAGTTCACAATGTGTGTATTGAACGGGTCACATTGGGGTAATTAATTTTATACTAACTATATAAATTAATTCACACCATAAGGCTATTATTAGAGTGCTTATATTTTTAATCTTGAAATAATTATTATTTCCGTATATTAAATATTCGTTGTTTTGATTAATTAAAAGGTGCGATTTTATATTAGTCTATATTCCCGATAAGTTGAATAGCAATAATAATTATATGGTGAATATTAATTATTGACGAAATCTACGTCTCAAATGATCGAGATTGACGATATCCCCTAAAGAAAGCTTATAACTTTTGACTAGACTAAACCCTGCAGGTGGATTTGATTATTTGGCGGTCAAATAAGATAAGCGAAAACGTTTAAGAAATTTTAAAGATGCTAATTAAATTAAATTATCAGTAATGAAATTTACTTGGCGGGTATCGAAAATCTTAACGTGGGGAGATGAGTTAAGAATTTAATAACAGGAGCTCAATGCAAGATGGTCTTGTGATTATGGCTTAAAGTGCAATTGCAGTTCTTTTGTGGTGTGAATTGTGATTTAGTGATTTAAAAAAATTGAAAAAATCGTTGCAAGGTTTTCAAAATTATAGATACCGCTAAGAGGTTTGCTTAACTACGAAAATAGTTAGATACGTATCTGGATTACAGTAGAAGTTTTTATCATAATTACTCCATAGGTCTCTGCTATAACTCTATAAATATGCAAGGTAGGTTGAGCCAAATCCATAACTCGTCTTCAAGACTAAGGTTGACCAGGTTTTGTCAGTACGAGTTCTCGAAGGATCGTAGCCCACACTACATTCAGGAATTGCATAAGAGAAAACAATAGAAGGTCTGACAGGAACTTCAACTCAGAAAAAAAAAGTTCGTAGTTAGAGAATCAACCTAAAAGGGTATTCTTCTAAATTTATTGTGGTGGCACGGGTTTTAATTTTGATCGTTCGACATCAAAATTTTATCTGGAGCCTGTTTCGGCAATTGCCAGTTTAGTTATTTTTATCAAAAAATCGTTTACAAAAACAATGATCTGGGTAATTTTGCATCCGACAGTCATTTCCATAGAATTCGAGGAGAGACTTACCTGGACACCGATACTCTGACGACTTGGATTCCTACCCGATATTCTGATACACATGATACTTATATTCTCGATACTCCTGGACCTCGTTTGTGACTTTGCTTGCATTGGTAAGACTATCGAAGCACAGATTTCTTAGGGATTCTCATCTTCTACCGCCGAGAGGACATTCGAGATGGTTATCTACACGAGGTAACCTTAGGATAACTATGATGCTTCTTTAAACCCTCATCTTCTCCCTCCCGATGGTGTCATGGTTAAGGTTTCCATAGATTGTTTCTCTCTATTTTATTCATTTCAATCAATGCGTGTTCATATAAGTTTCTTTAAACCCTCATCTTCTCCCTCCCGAGGGTGTCTGTAACTTGATATACTGCATAGGATAGTATATTTCAATCTATTTTTGTATTCACTGGCACACTGGACACTTAGGAATGTTTATATGGTTTTAAAAACCTTTTAGCCACAACCTTTGGTTGTTATGGCCTTTAGATATATTGACCATAATATTACGGCCGCTACATATTTGCTCTTGGCCACTGCTTTTCCTTTCATTTTTGTCACGGCAGCAATATTTTGTTGTTACGGCCGTGAACTTGTTATGAGACCAGTAGCACGAAAACTATGTTTAAAGTCTTTCGTTATCTATTTTTAATATTTTTATGCATTCTGTGTCAAGATCTATGTTGTTGTTAGGTTAATGAACAGTAGATCCAGCCTTGATGAAGTGGGTTGTGGTGTCTGTTCTATTTGGCATATCCATCTGAGACTTATTTTGTCATTGTCGCTACATTAGTTGCTACAGCCATGAGTTTTCTGCATGCCCAATAGCTTAAAATTAGTATTCGAATCCCTTCTGTTATTTCTATACAATCTGTATATAGCATGCTAGAGACACAAGTTGTATTGCATTATCCCTAGGCCTTTCTTGTTTTGTTTGACCTTTCATTGCATGTTTTTCGCTTTTCTTTACTCAAACAATACGTGTAGCATGTTTAGAAATGATACTCAAGTTGGATGACCCTTAGGACCGTAGTTATGACTTTTCTTTCTTTGTTTGTTTAGGGATCTGGACCCTTGTTATTTTCTAAGCATTAATGAAAACGATTATATCATCTTTAGTGGAGATGTTTGGGTGTGTAAAACATGTGCGAGAATTAATTTTTGAGCTTGTAAGTGTTTGTTAATGATGATTGAGAATGGATTTACATAGGAGAACGTATTTAGATAATGTTTTGTGAGTGTATGGTTCGGTGCAGTTTCAGTGGTCTCAGTCCAGGTTGATCGCTTGAGCGGAGGTTTAGCCACTCAAGCGGACTGTCGCAGGGCAGATAATTTGAAAAGTCATGGGGAGCCCTTTTCTTTCATTTGTTTCATGTCTCTCTCTCTCTAAAGCCTAAGTGAGAGTTACGGTTAGATTTTGGGAGTTGTTTGGATCTTTTCTTTCTGAGATCTCACCCATCCATCCCGATTGTTTGTTGTTGGAGATCCGATCTTGGCTTTGGAGGTTCTAGCGATTGGAACTCGTCTGAGGCTTTCTCTTGTGGATTTAACAATCCTAAGGTAGGATCTAAGACTTTTCTTGAATATTGTGGTGATATGTGTTGAAATTTTCTAGCTCTTGGACATAAAAGCTTAAAAACCATGTTTTCAAAACCCTAAGTTTGAGTTGGTGGTAATGGAGACAAAATCTTGAAATTATGAGGGATTGAACATGTTCTTTTCTTGATATCCTTATTGTATGCAATTGAATTGCAAAAATAAGGAATTAGGGTTTGAGTCTTGGGTTAAAATCATGAAATTTTGGGGGTTTTGGGTTTAAAAACCCGATTCTAGAAATTGATATGAGCATTGATCTAATTGAAGGTTTTAATAACCTATTGTAAATATGGCATGTATATTTACATGACACATGTTGATGTCAAGCCAAGAATTATGGGTTTTGTTAGGTGAAACTGAGGAATTTGTGATATTGTAATTACTAGAACAATTGATTCAGGTTTAAGTTCATAAACAACGAAAATATGAATAGTTGAGGTGTGTGGTGACATGGGTTTGGTGAGAGGAACCATTTGCGTTAGACTCATGTGCATGTATTGTGTTGTGGTATTTTCAAAGGGGAAAGAAGAGGACCAATTTGTGGATCTTCAGATCGTTTAAAGTTGGGCACGAGTTGCTCCACGATAAAAGTCCAAAAAACTGCGCAGCTTGGATTCTCTGCCTGCCAGCTAGTGAACTGGGAAAGGACGTAGTCGTGTTGGGGTATAGCACGTTTCATTACTTCATAGGGCCTGTGTGGTCGAGTTGAGTGTATCGTTACGGGAGTCTATATGCTCGTCCGATGTTGGTACCTATGATTTTGAACCATGAGATGACAAAATGCGAAATGTGGCCACATGGGGTGCGTGTGTGTGTGTTATGCTAAATGAGTTAGTAAAACTTGGACATGAAAATGTGATGAAATGATGTCATGTATTGGGTTAATAGAATATTGTAGATGATAAATGAGTTAGATTCTTTGTGCTTACTAAATCGGGTTCATGGGCACTAAGGGCACTAAGGACTGACGAGTCATTTATATAAAAACCCGGTTATGCTTGGAGAATTTATTTTAGAACAATGATGGGATTGAATAAACTTACATGTGCATCCTGCATGACCATCTTCGCATGTCATGCATCTATTCAATGTTAGTCTTGTTCCTACGAGCTTCGGCTCATGTTGTTTAAACAACATTTCAGGTGATAGCGGAAAGAAGACCTTGGAGTAAGACTTGTAGCCGATGGCTCTCTTTTGGGTTGATTAATCTTTAGATCGATGTTTTGTCATGGAGTAATGGAGTAATGGAGTAATGTTATTGTAAAGATATACTTTGTTTTTTTTAAACTCTCGAAGGGTTGTAATTATGATCTAGAATTCCTTGTTGTAAGACCTTAGGGTCATCTATTCATGGATTACATGCATGTAAGGTCGCTCTCGTTTTGATTGGATTGGATGTCTCAATCTTTTGAAGGATGATTTTGGATAATGGTGTAGAATCTCTCCCTCTTTGTCATATGTATGCTCTTATCTTTCAGTTTTTCTTATTTAAATCAAATCTAATGAGAACAGCCATGAGAAACCGTTTTTCAAAATAAAGATGTTTTTGACAATTTTTGGACAAAACCTCTCGGGCATGGCTCCGCTCGAGTGGTGAGGTGTCTGCTTGAGCAGACTCGACTGGGTGTTGTAGGTTGAGTTGATGTACATTTCTTAGTTAGGGCATTATAGATTGGTAACAAAGCTGTAGGTTTGAATACCTAGGAACTGTGGGGGTGGTTAATTCACTACATGAGAGTTTGCATTGATGTGTGACATTCATGACCTGGTGTGTTAACATATAATACCACGAGAATAACTTGTCATTTGCATGTTATGTGGTATTTGGGTATGGAGGTTGGACTTTAGGATGACGTGACTCGCCCTTGGGCGACTGGTCGACTCGTTTGGGGTTCGGGTTATAAAGGCGTTTGGCCAACGTCCATTCCAACTAGAAATCCAAAAGAGTTAATCGGGTTGATGCGTCTGACTAGTTCCCCTCGTTAGGTGTTGTACAAAGTGTATTGATGTTATCAGTGATAGATGAGTTGTTGTCAACCTTGTTTTGACATCCTTCTTTGTTCTTCTTATTCATAGAGTGATGTTATCGAGGCGTGGTAGGGGTCGGTGTCGTGCGTTTCCCCAAGTTCCAGAAGAGGGGGATGCTCACGTCCCGTAGGCACAAATGGGCAATGTTGATGTGGTTCAAGAAATGCTGGCTACGATGAGGGCAATGGCCGAGGCAACTAGGGCCAGAGTAAGGGCACCTGAGCCCCGAGCCTCTATAGCGATGAGAGAATCCCGGTGCTTGGATCCTCAAACTTTTTCTGGGGAGCCAGACCCCAAAGTTGCTACAGAATGGTTGGAGGTAACCACAACCATCTTGGATACCCTAGAGATTGGAGAGGACGAGTTACGCGTCAGGTTGGCGGCGTTCCAGCTCTGAGAGGATGCGAGAGAGTGGTGGAAGTTTGCTAAGACCACCATGGATGGGACATGGACGACCTTCACTGGAGTCTTTTTGGAAAAGTATTTACCTGGTTCTTTTAGAGATGTGTATCGAGAGGAATTCCTTTCTCTTGTTTAGGGGAATCTCACCGCGGTTCAATATGAATCTATGTTCGCAAACTTGTCCCGGTTTGCACCCGAAATGGTATAGACGGAGGAACTGCGCACTAAGAGGTTTGAACGAGGTCTTCGACCCTCGATTAAGGATCGAATTGCAACGTTGGGTTTTCAAGTATACTCCGAGATTATGGAGGCCTCCATTCGAGTGGACAATGCAATGGCAGAAAGTTGCAAGCTTAGGGAGAGCAAGTCGCACCAGGGGGTTTTCGGTGCTCAGTCTGAAGGGTGTCTGCTGAAGAGGCACAAGTCAGGGGGATCAAGTTCTTATCCCACGAGAACGCAGTCTCAGCCACGGTCGGCACCGACACCGTCGATGGATTTGTTTAGACGTTTTGAACATCGGGAGTTAGCATGCTACTCATGCAGGCAACCGGGGCACCGATTAAAATCGGCCTTTTGCATATAGTGAACTTAGAGCCCTCCAATTAGGTGCTGCTAACCATAATAGGATTATATGTTTTTTTATTGTATATTTTCATTGTATATTGTTAGGATTGTTTGTTCGAATTGGGCTAGTTCTTTCCCCAGATTCGGCTTGAATTTTCTATTATCATTTGATTAGATAAGTTTTTTTTCGCCTTTGGGTTCTTACTTGGGATTCGTCTTTTACCCTGATCAGTTTCTCACGCTGTAGTTTTCTTCCCAGGGTCACGCCCGTGTTTCATTCTAACACCTCTAGGATACTCTATCCCGTCTCTGAGTTTTTCTTGAATTGTCAGTTCTTCACTGTTGTTGTATTAAGCTTCTTCCCGGGGTCACGCCTATGTTTCATTTTGGACCTTTAAGATTATTTCTCCCCCTTTCGGGTTCTGCTTGGGTTGCTAATTCTAAATCCTATTTTCTTTAGTCTAGGCTTGATTTCTTCAACCCCCCTTTCTTTCGACCTTTGTGAGAAAAGTTTTGTTTTTCTACCGTTATGCTGCTGGTTTTACTTTAGACTCATAGGTCGAACCAGTCTCTTGAGGGTTAGAATAATCTTCTTGCCGAAACTATTTCTACAGTTGGGGATCTCGGTCTTCAAAACATCATTAAACGCGAGCATTGACGGTGCTTTGAGTCGTAATGTTGAGGAAAGGTTGCGCTATGATTGAAGAGGCGTTAAGAGTGTTCCGTGCATTGTCCTAATCTTCCATGAAAGCATTGAAGCTTAATAATGTACTATTCTGACGTTCATCGTAGTCACTCATTGATCTACGGGGTAGAGTTTTGAGGATTACCGGGCAAAACACGCGTGGAATGGTCAGCTCAATCTTACTGATTTCAGAGAAGGTGACCATACGGCAGTGACTAGATAAGCGTTTGGCGGAGGATTTCAAATGGTATAAGCACGAGATACCTCATGGGATTAGAATATCACTGTTGACTCAGGTTGAGAGGTCAAGAGATTAGTAATTAATGAATATTATAGAGAGGAGGTTCTCGGGATCAATCTATGCAACATCAGACTTTGACAAAAGGTATACTTAAGCAACGGGTAGCCAAAATGGATATTTGTCTTGAAATTACGTCAGCCCAACGTATTTCAATTCAAGCATCCGAGTCAACTTCCCAGGTTGGGATTTCAAGAGTTCACAAAATTGCTTCAGTCTGACATAGTATTGAAGTCAGGAATGAATGGTGGTGAAGGATTGCCTACGAATGTTACTCGGTAGCATTGTTGAGGACCAGTGCTATTAGAAGGAAAGATAAGCAAGGAATTTTAACCGGTATAGAAGTTGATACAAGGGTTTGGAAAAAGAAACTCGTGAGGGTGAACTTGTGGGATTTTAACGGTGTTTTCCTCAGAACTTAGGCTACTCCTAGTGCTTTATCATCTAGGGATTTGTTAACTTAATGATGGTTGGATCGTCTATTGACTATTTATGAAAGTGTCGAGATTAGGGGGTTATTTTCCTTCTTGATTGTCTTTGTTTCTTTTTTTTATTATTACAGATTTTAGTTTGGGATTATAAGACAGCTTATGAAGAATTTTAATAATAAATATCTGCCTT
>JAUMHN010409291.1:0-14651 GCA_032360265.1 Heliamphora ciliata
AAGAAAACAAACTTACGGGACCAAATTTTGTTGACTGGAAATGTAACATGGATATAGCTTTAACTACAAATGGTATTTCTTCAATACTAGAAAATGTGTCTATTTCAAAAAAAAGGTTATTTCTCGGGGCCGAAAGGCATGAAGAAGAAAAGGGTTCAGAAACAGGGAGAAACATTTTTCAGGGTAGTTAGTGGGCCACGAACTGGTGTGAAAAAGCCAAAAGGCAATATTTTCATTGCAACCAGACCTGATACTAGAAAAAGCTATATCCAGTATTTCTTAGAAGGCAAAACAAACACGGTAATTTCTGTTCACTGGTTGTGGAAATATGTTTAGTGGTGTTATCTACCGGTACCTGGTGTGTAGATAAGGAAGCCACTAATCATGTCTGCAATTCATTGCAGGGGTTCCAGGAAACCCGACAAATTAGTGATGGGGAGATTTACCTGTATATGGACAATAATAAAAGGTAACAGCAGTTGCAGTAGGAGGAACTTAGTTTCCATTTCTGGATTGGCTAAAGACGGATATTTTGTTTATTTTAATAACTTTATGATTATTAAGGATAATAAACGGGTTATCTATTCTGGTACATTGGTGGATGATCTTTATATTATGACTCTAATCTCTCCTACACTGCAACTGACTGCAATGAATAATACATCTATATTACCATATAAGAGAAAGTTTCCTTCTTTAATGAACCAAACGTTTCTTTGGCACCTATGCTTGGGTCATATTAATCTAAAAAGGATAAACAGACTGGTAGCAGATGGATCTTTGAGTTCATTAGAAGTAGAGGCACTTTTAGTCTGTGGATCTTGCTTAGAGGGTAAGATGACCAAGACGTCCTTTTCGGCCAAAAGCTATAGAGCTAAAGAACCATTGGAGCTGGTATATGTTCTTGGGAGAGTCTTTTGACAGGATCCTGGCAAAACTGGATACCGAGCCCTGAAACTACAATGAAGCACTACAAGACAAAGATGCAGATCTTTGGCAAAGGGCTATGAATTCAAAGATAGAATTCTATGTAATCCAATCAGGTCTGGGAGCTTGTAGAACCACCCGAAGGGATAAAACCCATTGGATTCAAGTGGATCTACAAGAGGAAGAGAGGAGTAGACGGGAAGGTTGAAACCTTCAAAGTTAGGCTTGTTGCTAAATGGTTCACTCAGAAAGAAGGGATCGAGTATGAGAAAACCTTTTCGCCGGTAGCCATGCTTAAATCTATCCAAATTCTCTTATCCATTGATGCACATTTCGATTATGAAATCTGGGAAATGGAGGTCAAGACAGGTTTCCTTAACAGGAAGTCTCGACGAGTGTATCTATATGATATAACCAGACGAATTCATTGTAAAGGGTTAGGAGCACATGTTGTGCAAGCTTAAGAGATCTATTTATGGACTTAAGCAGGCATCGAGGTCTTGGAATACTTGGTTTGATCAAGTTATAAAGTCTTATGGTTTTGATCAAAGTTCGGATGAGTCATGTGTGTACAAGAAGCGTAACGGAAGCTTGGTGGCCTTCCTAGTACTTTATGTATACGATATCTTGCTCATCGAAAACTATGTGGGGGCATTATCTACGGTTAAAGTATGGTTATCTGGGCAGTTCGATATGAAGGACTTGGGAGAAGCCAGTCACATCCTTCGGATCAAGCTTGTGCAAGATCGAAAACAGAGGATGTTGGGCTTATCACAAGCAAAGTATGTCGATGATATCCTTGCTCGTTTTAGCGTACAGGATTCCAAGAAAGGGTTTCTCCCTTTCGGGTATGTAATCACTCTATCCAAGGATCAGTATCTATGACACCTGATGAGATAGAGAAGATAAAGGCGGTTTCTTATGCTTCGACAGTAGGAAGCTTCATATATGCTATGCTTTGTACTAGACCCGACATCTACTTTGCCATTGGCATGGTTAGCAGATATCAGTCTAACCCAGGACAGGAGCATTGGACTGCGGTAAAGAATATATAATCAAGTACTCGAAAAGGATTAAGGATTATATATTGGTTTACCAGGCAGACAGTTTAGTACCTTTTGGGGTACACAGACTAAGATTTCCAGTCAAAAATAGAGCTTGTATCAGGATACAACCTTGCAGATCCTTTACGAAGAGCTTACTGGCTAAGACTTTTGATAGTCATGTAGAGGGCATGGGAGTCAGATGTATGGCAACATGATTTTGAGTATAAGTGGGAGATTGTTAGGGTTGGTATACTAAAAATCATGTTTTTAGTATTTAATTTTATTTTTAATAAAATTAATTTTCTATTTTATGAGAATCATTATGAGTAATGTATGTGTATCATATTTTGATATGCATGGATGTCTAATATTCTGTATAGTATTTAATCTGATGTGTAGAGTACGGCTTACACACAGAAGACCAGATTTTAAGTTATTGCAGAATATAAGTTTTATGTTCATAATTTAGATGGAGATGGACATCCATCGGTACGACTGTGGGACAGAGTTTTAGTAGGCCTATCATGGTTACGGGGAACAAATAATAGCGTCGTCTATTGTTTCGACTCTCTGTGCCAGTACACTTTGTATGTATTAAACGAAACATTTGGGATAATTAATTTAGTACTGACTATTGACTATATAAATTAATTTACACCTCAAGATTATTATGAATAGTGCTTATTCTCTTAATCCTGAAATAATTATTGATTTGCATATATTTAATATTTGTTGTTTTGATTCATTAGACGGTTAGATCTTATATGGGTCTATATTCCCGGTGAGTTGGATAGCAGTATTATTTATATGGCAAATATTAATTATTGACAGAATCCACGTCCCGAATAATCGGAATTGACGATACCCCCTTAAGGGTGCTTGTAAGTTTTGACCGGGCCAAACCCTGCAGGTGGATTTGATTATCCGGCGGTCAAATAAGTTAAGCGGAAGGGCTTAAGGAATATGAAGATGCCGATTAAATTAAATTGTCAGCAATTAAATTTAATTGGCGGGTATCGAGAATCTTAACATGAAGAGAAATGGTAAGCATTTAATAACAGGAGCTCAATGCTAGAAGGTATTGAGATTATGGGTTAGAGTGCAAATATAGTTCTTTAGTGGTGTGAACTGTAATTCAGTGTTTTATGGAAATTGCAGAAACTGCTGCTAATTTTCTATAATTGCAGATACCGTTATGCGTCTTTCTTTTATTACGGAAACCGCTGGTAGGTGTTTGTGTTCCACTAAAAGTCTTACTCATAATTACTCCCTAGGTCCCTGCTGTAGCCCTATATATTCGCAGGTAGGCTGAACCAGTTGGTGATTGATGATTTTCATATCATTATTGATATATTATTTTTGTTTTTCAAGATTTAAAAATATATCGAGATTCTACCGGTACGAGTTCTCGGAGGATCGTAACCCATACTACGTTTGAGGATCGCGTAAAGAAATACAGTAGAAGATCTGACTGGAGTTTCAACTCGGAATCAAGTCGTAGTTGAAGATTAGATCTACAAGAGGTATTCTTCTAAATTAACTTTGGTTGTACGGGTTTTATTTTGATCGTTCTTCGTCAAAAATTTTATCTGGAGCCCATTTCGGCGTTTGCCCGTCCAGTTAATTTTTACCGATTAATAGTTTTACAAAATCAAAGATCTTGGTAGTATAGCCTCCAACAATTTTAAAATGTATGATGAATATTCTGATATTAAGGGTTTGCTTTTAATATAAACAATTAATCAAAAATAAAAAATAATAATAATAATCGAATCACTTGTTGCGTCGGTTCAATATTTAATTACTTTAATGAATTCTACGATCTTTTAGTTGCGAAAATTTTAAATATTTTTTTTAATAAATATTATGAATTTAAGAGGGCGCACTCCAAAAAAATAATAATAATAATTAATCAATTAGTCAAACTTTAGTCGGGTTGTTCATATTTAAAAAATAAAAACGACATAAACGCTTGTTTTAAAAACGAACCTTATTATTCATAAAAAGTTTATTTTTCCAAGATGGTTTTAATGGATATTAGCTTGTATTTCTAATATTGAAAGAAATAAGTTAAAACTAAGAAAAATTGACAAAAACTGAGATATGTACAAGCTGTCAAAACTGGATCGCGCAAGCAAGTTTCTGGTGTTTGGTTTCTGTATTGTGTTCATTAAGCCTTATATGGTTTAATTAAAAAGGGGTTAAATCATCACCTTAAAATTATTCTAAAGTAACAGAAAGTGGATTGAGTTGCCAAGATAAAAATAATAATAAGTTAAAAAAAAGGTTATATAAATACGAAACTCGGATTCAAACTGATACTTGACACGTTTTGTTTGATTATAAAATTATTTGTTTATCGACTCATTCATGTTTAGATATCTTATGTTTTTGTTGATGATCACGTGTTAAATTGTCGTTTTTCGTTATAGCATGATTCGTATCGCGTGTTGATTATCGATTTTTGCATGTTTTTAATTATTGGGAATGTGTTTATTGGGAGGTTTGCATAAATAAACTTCGCATGCTAATAATCGTAACGGGGTTAATTATGAGGAGTTAGTTGTGTATCGTGGTTTGTTGTGGTGATGGGTATTATCAAGGTGCACCCACCATAGGCTGGGCTGGTGTTCGAACTTTGGTAATATCCAGCGGAGTTTAGGTTTTTGATAAGTTACCTGGCAGACACTCGCCATAGGCTGGGCCGGTGTATATTTTAGGGTAACTTATCAGGCAGACACAGATACGTTCTCGGTTGCAATTCTAGGATGATTATCTGGCAGAAACAGACCGTAGGCTGGGTCTTATTATTAGTCTAGGTTATCATTTGGCTGGAACCGTAGAAACTTCTCGTGCATTAGATTTGCTGATGATGATGATGATGATGATGATGATGATGATGAGGACGTGTTTAGGTAGTGTTTCAGGATAATCCTAATTGGAGTTATTAATAATTAATTAAATCATGATGCATTTTGATATGTCTGTTGTTCATTTATTGCTACCTATTGATGTGATTAGCTGTCGATGCATGCTTTACGTGTAATGAGTTTACTGAGTTCTTCAAACTCATGGCTTCGTTTTATATTGCCCTGGTGAATCGAACACCAGGTTATGAAGTGCAGGATGATATCATAGAGGAGAACATATGTGAGACCTTGACCCGTTTTCTTTTTTGGTGTTTTTTGACGCGTGTTTGTCGTTTTTGTTTCTACATGTTTATATGCTTTTAGATGCATGATCGGAATTAGATATGTATGCGGGTAGGTTCCCGGGGCCGTTGACCGTTGGCCGTTGTTGCGCCGGTTTTAAAAAAAAAAAAATTCGACGAGCCTATAAGTATCTTCCTTTAGATATTTATTTCAAAATATCTCCCCCTCTCTCTCTCTTCTCTATCCCTACAAGTTTCTCTCTGCCTTCTCTCTAAGTTCTTAGAGGTCCGAGGCTTAGTTTCCGACGATCAGACTGCGGATTCTTGGTATGTCCATCGAGGGCTACGCAACCATCCAATCAAATTTTTTCTTTCGACGAAGCTCGATTTGCACGTGGTTCGAGACGTTGAGTTTTTAACTCACCGAGGTAGGATCCTAGACTCTCATGTCGTATAAGGGTGCTATGTGTTATCATGTACATTTTTAACGGTTAGATTGCTGTAGATCTGACTTTTTTTAAGAAAATTGGGTTTTGATTTAAAACGGGGTTTTGTGTCGATTTCGGTGGATGAAATCGGGTTTTGAGGTTTTTCGTTCGGTGATTCTAGATGTTTTGGGCTTCTATATGTCCGTGGGTGTTATATTTATGAGAATCGGTAAGTTTAAGGGTGTTATGAAGCATCATAATGGGTGTTGGGGAGTTTGGGGGCTTAGAACACCAAGAACAGCAAAATCTGGGTTCTTCTCGGGTGGTAGCTCGCTCGAGCGCCATATGTTCGCTCGAGCGGATTGGCTGCGCAGAGCCGTTTTGTTTTGATGTTATCTCCCTTGTTCGGACTTGGATTTAGGTCGTTCTTATGCGCATATTGAAGCCCCGGAAGTCCTCTTTCCAATGACACCTCTCTCACCTTAAAATTATTTTTGTAGAAAAAGTTATGACTAAAAGAGTGAAGGTGTGTTAAGATTTTCAAACCTTTTTTCACCCGTTTTTGGCCGAATGTTTAGGAACTGGTTGTTTTTCATCCTTGTTGGCCCTTTTGACCTAAGTCCATGTTCTGTGGGGCGTTGTGGGGTTCTTGTAGGTGTTGTGGGTTTGCGTTAGCTGTGTTGGGCACGTGAAGGTTCGTGTTTGACGTGTTGGACGTGTGTGAGTCCGTTTTGGTCGTGTTAGGGCCTTGGGAGTTTGTTGGTGTTTTGTGGTTTGGTGGTTGGTTGTTTGGTTTCCAATTGGCGTCCTATGGTATTCAATTGATTAATTTATGGGAATTAATCGATTCAAATACCTGTGGATTCTTTTTGGGGTTCGGTTGGTTGTGTGATGGCTTCGGGAGTCGTGTGGTGGCCTCTCGGTCGATTGGGTTATGGGGCTCGATCAACTGCTCACCTCTAGTGATTTTAGTTGATTGGACTATGGGGTCCTGTCAATTGAAGTCATGGAGAGGGTGTTGGTCATTTCATGCGTGGTGTTGGTCATTTCATGCGGGCTGCTGGTGCACGATTGTGTGCGTGGTGGTTTGTGTATCGTTGCGTGTGGGAGTTTGATTTTTTTTCTCGGTTTGAGTTCTCTCCCAGCGTTGACCGAGTACTCGAGCGGGGTGGTGCCAGAGTGTTAGGTCGGTTGGTGAACGCTTGAGCGGTGGAGTGGTAGAGATGTATGTCGATAGGGGACCGCTCGAGCGGTGGTTATGCGCTCGAGCGGGGTTGTGGCAATGTGCTATGTCGGTTGGGAATCGTTTGAGTGGTTTTGGCCTCCGGGTTAGGTTTTAGTTTTGGAATTCTTTATTGTTGGTTGTCCTGGTGTGTGGACGGTCCCGGTTTGTGGATGTGTCGTTCGGGTATCAAATGTCAGATTTTATGGCGGGTGATGTCATGGTTTGAGGTTGTATGGCTATGTGTGCTTATAGCTGACTTTATGCATTTATTACTGTGGTTTACTATGCATGGACTATGTAAGTGGATTACATGTTTTGGTATCGTTATGTGTACCGTGGTTACATGGTTTAAAACTCAAGAATTTATAGGCATGGTTATGTGGAATATGAGGAACAGATGCATGTGATGCATGTTACATGGGTTGCAAGTATTATGTGAGTCGCGTGTGTAACATGTGACGGGGTTTCTGTAACGTAGTGATAGTACGTGGATTTATGCATTTAAATCCTAATTAGGTTATGCATAGGTGTGTGCGGTTTTATCCCGTAGTTTTCGGTGTTATCTCATAATGTTCCGTAATGTTCAGTTTTATTCTGTAATATGTGGTCTTATCCCGTGGTTTACGGTTTTATCCCGTGGTGTGCGGTCTTATCCCGCGGAATGCAGTTTTATCCCGTGGTTTACGATTTTATCCCGTGGTATAATCTGTGGTCGGCGGTCCTATCCCATGGCTTACGGTAAAGTATGCGGTTTTATCCTGCGATTTGGTTATGATTTTATCCCATAGTATACGGTTTTATCCTGGGAATGTATGTTTATGTTTGGATCTTTATCTCAGTGTTAGGACTGTGGTTACGGCGTGTGAGAGCCAGTTGTATGTATCATGGATTGCATGAACTGCATTACGGGACGAATAGACCATTTTTCAAATTGTTTTAAGAGTCGTGTGAATCGCGATCTAAAAATCCTTCTTCAACTGTTTTCAAGGCTCCTGTGAGTGAGTCAAAACGTGGTTTGTATCCTCGCTTTTCCTTGCATGTGAAACTATTTTCAAGGCCTGAAAGAGAGTCTAAACCTGTACTTCGATTTCCTAGCATGTTTTGTTTATATTGCATGCTTGTCTAGTTTCTGCAGAGCTTTGGCTCACGGTGTGGGATTTTGATTTTCTTCATGTACCGGTCACGCAGGATGATCTGGAGGTGCTAGAGAGGTAGAAGAGTTATAGTCTCCCTTTTTTTTCTGTATCATGTATGCTTAATACATGTTGATCGGCGCTGGAGCCTTATAATGTATGCTGTTTGCCGTTTATATACAATGCATGTATGTTTACATTGAGAGTGTATTCTCGGGCTGGGTATTATGTTATTTATTTGTGGGTGTTTCACGTGACCCGGAGTTTAGGGCGTGACAGAATGGTATTAGAGCTCTGGGTTCGAATACCTATGAGCTGTGGGAAGAGGGCGTATCCCGTGTGAGGTTGATTGCGTATGCTTGTCTACATGTGTTTAGATGCTTGATAACATGAACGTGTTAGCATGTTAGCTATGTGAATGATGTGTATATGTGAGCATGGGAGTGGAACTGTGGGATTGATTAGTCTTTCCTTTGAGCGTTTGGATTAACAAAGTTGGGAGCCAAGTTAGAAATGCGTTTAGCTGACGTGATTTCTAACCGGGAATCTGAGTAGGTCATCCAGATTGACGTGTCATTCTTGTCGCTTCTCCTCGGTATGTGAGGTTTGTTTAGCATGAACCTATGTGCTTATGTGTTAGCATGTTTATGTGGTTCGTGTTTATATGATACATCTTGTGTTATGTCTTTCTGTTCGTATAGCCATGATGTCTGCGTAGAGAGGGCGAGGTCGTGTTCAAGGCCGTGACCATGGGTTTGGAGTTGGTGGTGGACTTCGTGGGTGGTGTGCTGTGTTGAGACAGCAGGTGGTGAGGATGTGAGATTGAGACGGGTTGTACATCCCGAGTCTTTGAGATAGTTGGCCATTGTTTAGGATGCCTGACCTTGTTTGACTATATCCTAGGAATGATTTGGCTAACCATCTCGTGTACCTGTGTTGATTGTGATCCACGGGTTGTTTTCTTCGACCTTGAGTTAAATTTCAGGGACGAAATTCCTTTAAAGGGGTAAAGTTGTGAGACCCTGACCCGTTTTCTTTTTCGGCATTTTTCGACGCGTGTTTGTCGTTTTCGCTTCTGCATGTTTATATGATTTTAAATGCATGATCGGGATTAGATATGCATGTGGGGTAGGTTTCTGGGGCCGTTGCCCGTTTTGGCGCGGGTTTCAAAAAAAAGAAATTTCCAACGAGCCTATAAATATCTTCCTTTAGATATTTATTTCAAAATATCTCCCCCTCTCTCTCTCTTCTCTCTCTCTACAAGTTTCTCTCTGTCTTCTCTTTAAGTTCTCAGGGGCCCGGAGCTCGATTTTCGACGATCGACTGCGGATTCTTGGTATCGACATCGAGGGTTAGCAATCATCCGGTCAGATTTTAATTTCAACAAAGCTCATTTTGCACATGGTTTGAGACGTCGAGTTTTTAACTCACCGAGGTAGGATCCTAGACTCTCATGTCTTGTAAGGGTGATATGTGTAATCGTGTGCATTTTTAACGGTTATATTGCTGTAGATCTGACTTTGTTTTAAGAAAATCGAGTTTTGATTTAAAAAGGGGTTTTGTGTCGATTTCAGTGGATGAAATCGGGTTTTGAGGTTTTTCGTTCGGTGATTCTAGATGTTTTGGGCTTCTGTATGTCCGTGGGTGTTATATATACGAGAATCGATAAGTTTAAGTGTGTTTTGAAGCATCATAATGGGTGTTGGGGAGTTTGAAGGCTTAGAACACCAAGAACAGAAAAATCTAGGTTCTTCTCGGGTGGTAGCTCGCTCGAGCGCCCTATGTTCGGTCGAGCGGACTGGCTGCACAGAGCCATTTTGTTTTGATGTTATCTCCCTCGTCCGGACTCAGAATTAGGTCATTTTTGAAGAAAAAGTTATGACTAAAAGAGTGAATGTGTGTTAAGATTTTCAAACCGTTTCTCAACCGCTTTTGGCCGAATGTTTGGGAACATGTTGTTTTTCATCCTTGTTGGCCCTTTCGACCTAATTCCATGTTCCGTGGGGCATTGTGGTGTTCTTATAGGTGTTGTGGGTTTGTGTTAGCCGTGTTGAGCTTGTGTGGGTTCGTGTTTGATGTATTGGATGTGTGTGAGTCCGTTTTGGTCGTGTTAGGACCTTGGGAGTTTGTTGGTGTTTTGTGGTTTGGTGGTTGGTTCTTTGGTTTCCAATTGGCGTCCTATGGTATTCAATTGATTAATTTATGGGAATTAGTCGATTCAAATACTTGTGGATTCTTTTTGGGGTTCGGTTGGTTGTGTGATGGCTTTGGGAGTCGTGTGGTAGCCTCTCGATCGATTGGGTTGTGGGGCTCGATCGACTACTCAACTCTAGTGATTTTAGTTGATTGGATTATGGGGTTCTGTCAATTGAAGTCACGGAGAGGGTGTTAGTCATTTCATGCGGGGTGTTGGTGAACGGTTGTGTGCGTGGTGGTTTGTGTATTGTTGCGTGCAGGGGTTTGGTCTTGTTTCTCAGTTTGAGTTCTCTCCCAGCGTTGTCTGCTCGAGCGGTGGTTGAGCGCTCGAGTGGGGAGGTGCCAGAGTGTTAGGTCAGTTGGTGAATGCTCGAGCGGTGGAGTGGCAGAGATGTATGTCGGTAGGGGACTGTTCGAGCGGTGGTTGTGCGCTCGAGCGGGGTTGTGGCAGTGTGCTATGTTAGTTGGGAATCATTTGAGTGGTTTTGGCCTCCAGGTTAGGTTTTGGTTTTGGTTTCTTTATTGTTGGATGTACCGGTGTGTGGACGTCCCGGTTTGTGGATGGGTCGTTCGGGTATCAAATGTCGAATTTTGTGGCGGGTGATGTCACGGTTTGAGGTTGTATGGCGATGAGTGCTTATAGCTGGCTTTATATATTTATAACTGTGGTTTATTAGGCATGGACTATGTAAGTGGATTACATGTTTTGGTATCGTTATGTGTACCGTGGTTGCATGCTTTAAAACTCAGGAGTTTATAGGCATGGTTATGTCGAATATGAGGAACAGATGCATGTGATGCATGTTACATGGGTTGCAAGTATTATATGAGTCGCGTGTGTAACATGTGACGTGGTTTCTGTAACGTAGTGACAGTACGTGGCCTTATGCATTTAAATCCTAATTAGGTTATGCATAGGTGTGTGCGGTTTTATCCCGTAGTTTTCTGTGTTGTCCCGTAATGTTCCGTAATGTTCAATTTTATTCTGTAATATGTGGCCTTATCCCGTGATTTACGATTTTATCCCGTGGTGTGCAGTCTTATCCTGCGGTATGCGGTCCTCTCTCGTGGCTTATGGTAAAGTATGCGGTGTTATCCCGTGGTTTGGTTACGGTTTTACCCTGTGGTTTGATCTATGATTTTATCCCATAGTATACGGTTTTATCCTGGGAATGTATGTTTATGTTTGGATCTTTATCTCAGTGTTAGGACTATGGTTACGGCGTGTGAGAGACGATTATATGTTTCATGGATTGCATGAACTGCATTATGGGACGGATAGACCAGTTTTTAAATTATTTTAAGAGTCGTGTGAATCGCGATCTAAAAATCCTTCTTCAACTGTTTTCAAGACTCCTGTGAGTTAGTCAAAACATGGTTTGTATCCTCGCTTTTCCTTGCATGTGAAACTGTTTTCAAGACTTGAAAGAGAGTCTAAATCTGCACTTCGATTTCCTAGCATGTTTTGTTTATATTGCATGCTTGTCTAGTTTCTGCTGAGCTTTGGCTCACGGTGTGGGATTTTGATTTTCTTCAGGGACCGGTCACGCAGGTTGATCTGGAGGTGGAAGGGTTAATAGTCTTCCTTTTAGTTTTTCTGTATCATATACGCTTAATACATGTTGATCGGCGTTGAAGCCTTGTAATGTATGTCATTTGGCGTTTATATACAATGCATGTATGTTTACATTGAGAGTGTATTCTCGGGCTGGGTATTACGTTGTTTGTTTGTGGGTGTTTCACGTGATCCGGAGTTTGGGGCATGACAACATAAAAGAGCAGATAGAGCTCTGATTCATGTGAACCTAGCCACCAGAGTCTTTATTTTTAGCATTTTTTTATTATTTTCTGCTGCAAGAATAATGATGTAATAAAATTTTTGGCTTAATTTTTATTTTTTGAGAAATATTGGAATAATGATTTGCCTTTCTGTTGCTTAGTATTTATTTGTTGCTCTAGATGAATCCAAAATTTTTGGGTCGTCACAAAAGACATAACAACTCTTTTTGGAATGGGAAGAGGAGATTTTAAATGTCCCCAAATTTCATCTCAATCATGGATCATGGCTCACGATTTCACACCCAAACCATTTTTACCCATGATCATGACTGAACCTCCTCTTAATTTTGCCCTTCTCCCATCTTACTCATAACTCACACTCGAGGCCAAAATTTTGCATCTCATTATTACATATAATATATTGCCTCGTAGTGGATCTTGCACCTACATTTCTTATCTTGACTGCTTTCTATTGTGGTGCATTTACAAAGAAATACGCCTTGACTTTCCATCTCTCATATGCTAATGGATGCTTGCTAAAGAAAGTTCCAAAAGCCATATTCTTCCCTATGGAGGTTTTCTCACACCTCTTTTTGAGTCCTTTGGCTTTTCTCCATCTCCTTCAAATTTTCTTCCACCTAAAAATTCTGATTTTCTTACCACCACCACATTAAAACAAATGGTTTATCGTTTACACCAAGGACAGCGGATACCCAAAATTCAAAGGCAGGCACCTAAAGTTGTCCAAGATAGTGATGAGAAGGACGAGGCGGCTGCCTATGATGCTGATGCTCCACCCACCTCTCCTTCAGCACCTCCACCTGTTCCTACCACCACTGCTGATGATGCTCCTGTCACACGTTCCTTCTTAAAGAAATTGGTCAACTCTTTCTCCAAGCGTGTTGTTAAAAAGCTTAACACGTTCAGCTCTCGCCTTACCCGCTTTAAGGATGCTTTAGGCATTCCTCCCTATGATGCTTCCTCACCCGCAGATGTTGGTAATAGTGATAGTGATGACGATGAGGATACCTCTCGCTCCGCCTCTTTTTGATAATGCCAAAAGGGGGAGAAACAAGTGCGGGACGCAAAACAAGGAAAGCTCCACTTTATTTTCATTTTATTTTGGAAAGCATTAGAGAGTTTTATTTTTGGATCATGTACTAATGCTACTCTTATTTTGTTTATGGTTGTGCTACACTTTATATGCTTGGATCTTATTGGATGGTTATGCTTATTGTGCTTGTATATTACTCTTATCTTGGCTATGTTTCTCATATGATTTATCTTAAATTGAATGGCTATAATGACTAAAATAACTATAATGATTCAAAAGGCTATAATGATATTTTATGGAACAAGCTCTATGAATGAAATAAACTTCAATATCTTCACAATTTATGCATATAGTAAGGGGGAGTTTTTTCAACTCTCAAAGATTATTACTCGTGCTTATTGTTAAGGGGAGCTTTATTTAAGCTTTCCTACATTATTTTGCTATGTGTTTGTCATCATCAAAAAGGGGAAGATTGTTGGCCTAACAAGGCATTCAATAACCGATTTTAATGATAACAAACCTATGTATCTAATTGTGCACATTGAGATTGTTTAACAGGAAACATATGCTTAGCGCAATTCAAAATACATGGTGAAAGCCATGACGGAAAAATTCAAAACAAGTTCTTTGGCGACAAGTTTTGTGGAACAAATGCAAAGAATTGAGATATTGAAAGCTAGAAGAACAAAATTGTAAATTTCACTTGTAGGATCCATATACACTCATATAACTCATGGATGTGTGTTTGAAGCTCATAGGAATCCTAAATATCTTAAAAATATTTTTCCAGACCATAAAAAAGATCAAACCTTTTTGAAAAACATAAATCTGGATTTTTTAATGATCCAGTCAATTGAGGCTTTTATCCAGTCGACTGAATGGGCTACCAAAAATAAATTTTCAGATCTAAAACTGGTCAGTCGACTGAACCTTCATGTTCAGTAAACCGAAGTGAAGTTCAGTCAACCGAATGAGTTTCTTCAGTCGACCGAACAGCTTAAAATTTGATTTTTTTTAAACGGCTAGTTTGACACTTCTATATTTAGCCCAACGGCTAGTTTGATTTTGGAGCCTATAAATAGAGGCCTTGTGCTATTGTTTTATTCATCCAAAGCCTCTCTAACATCTCTCATTCTATTACTCTCTTGTGCTTCAAAATCTGGAGTCTTTCATACATATTTTTTAGAGAAATATTCTTTAGAATTCTCTTTGAGCTTCATAGTCATATTCTATTGAGAAGTGAGTTAGAGCATTCATTATTTGTACTTATTTGCTCATCTAAGGAGCATTCTTTTGTACAATTTCATATCACCATTGTTGATTTGTATTAGAGAAAGACATTTCTCAAAAGAGGCTAATTCGCTTACAAGGATTGTGTTGACTTGAAAGGGGTACATTCTCAAGAGAGGCTACTCCATCTAGACTAAGGAGACAGTCCTCCGCCTATTGAAGGAGAGGTAGTAAAAATCCGCATAGCAGTTGGCATGAGACAAGGACGTAGGCCATTGTGCCGAACCTTGTAAGAATCGTGGTGTTCCTCTTCTTGCTTACATATTCTTTTGTTTATTTTATTGTTGATTCTCTTTACATCACACACGTTTACACTTAAGTTATTTCATCATTTATTTGCTTCGTGAATAATTTTATTACACTTTAATTTTCTATCAAGAAATTAATCTACTTGCAAATTAAAATTGAAAGATATAAAACAA
>JAUMHN010409302.1:0-14650 GCA_032360265.1 Heliamphora ciliata
TTATGATGTAATAACTAACGTATGTAAATATGAATGAATGGCTAGAATATTTCTTTATTTATATTTATGTATGTCCCAACATGCCCGGAGGACGGGGCGTCACATTTTCACTAGCTCTCCTTTTGCTTTATTTCTCTCAAGTTTGGTTGATGGAGAAGGTGAATCTGCTGGAGAAGCCTGTATCTGATACCTACAACATTAAGTCTTTATTCGCCGTCAGGTCTACCGACTTTGCTCCACTGAAGCTGATTGGAAGGATTATTTGAGTTCTTTGACTGGGGAGGACATCTCTTGGCTATGCCCCTGGCTGAAGATATCTTCTATGACTGTTTCCACTGTCGGTCACTCAAAGGTCCTGTTGGTTGGCTTGAAGCTGGCCACCTTCTACCATTCTTGTCGCATTCTTTGCTAATTTAGGCGTACCCAAATCTATCCCGAGACTTCTATGAGCCATCTGTACAGTCATCTTTACCGAGTCCCTTTTTTGGGTCAGTATCAGCTTGCTTGGTCTTCTCAATTGAGGATGTCAGTTGGCAGGAACTTCGATAGCAGGCTTTCTGAGGTTTACAGGGTTTGGCTGCAAATAAAGATAAAACACAAGGCAGGATGAGGAGGAGATGTAAAGAGAATGAGGACTTGACTTCTTTTGCTATGTTTCAATATTTATGTTTGCTTTTCTTTTTAGTTTTTTTAGGATGAGGACTTGCGACCCTCTCGTATATCTTTTAAAATTTGTATCGGTAAGCTCATTAATGAAAGTCTCTCCACTTTTGGTTTGCGATGGTTTTTTTTTAAAAAAATTCTATTCTTACAATATAATCATTTTATTCAAGAAACTTAAAACAAGTTTTTGCATTGATTAACTACTCGAAACATGGTTACAAATAGGGGATTCTGAACAAAGATTTGGGCCAAACTTCTGACAAAAGCTGCCTACGTATCCCGAAGAAGTGAATCAGGTTATAACGTAGTTCAAAGCATGGGTAACACTTGGGTATTGAGGCTCTCCTTTTGCGGGCTTTTTCTTAAAGGGTAAAATCTTTGAAACTGGTCTGAATTGATAAGTGTAGAGAAATCATTACCATCTAAGTCCATTAGAATTGCAGCACCTCCTGACATGAGGGTTTTAATAAGATAGGGTCCGACCCAATTGGGTTTAAATTTGCCCCTAGGGTCAAAAATTAGAGCTCTGGTCTCTTTGAGGACTAAATCGCCTTCTTTCAAGTTTTGGGACTTAACCTTCTTCTTGAATGCTCGAGTTATCCTCCTCTGATACCCCTGAACATAAAGCAGTGCTGGAAGTCATCTTTCGTTAAACAGGAGTAATTCTTCAAATCTGTTCCTCTCCCATTCTGTCTTGGGAATTCTACTCTCAACCATTACTCTCAAAGACGGGATTTCCAATTCAATAGGTAGGACTACTTCCATTCCGTAAACCAAGGCATATGGTGTGGCCATGGTTGAAGTTATAATCAATGTCTGGTATCCCCAAAGTGCAAATGGTAGCTTTTCTGGACAATCTCTACTTTCCTATATCGTTTTCTGAAGAATCTTCTTCACATTCTTATTTATGGCTTCCACAGCCTCACTGGTTTGTGGTCTGTATGGTGAGAATTTGTGACTAACAATTCGGTACTCCTTCAATAGATCCAAAACTTCTCCTGAAAGTGGAAATCGTTATCAGAAATTATCTTGTGCGGCACTCCGTACCGACAAATGAGATTTTTTTTGATGAACTTAGCTACTTGGGCAGCCTTCAAGACTGAGTAGGAGGTAATTTCGACCCACTTCGTGAAATAACCAATTGCCATTAGAATAAACTCGTGTCCATTTAACGCCTTGGGTGTAACCTTCCCCATGACATTGATTTCCCAAATCGAGAATTGCCAGGGTGAGGTTATGTTATATAGCTGAGATGGTGGTACTGTTAGGGTTGTACACTGAAAATCATATTTTTAATATTTAATTTTTTTTTAATTTTTTTATTTTATGAGAAGCTTAATAAGCAATGTATGCAATATCATATCTTTAAATTTTTTGCATGGATGTCCTTTATTCTGTACAGTATTTAATCTGTTGTATAGAGTACGGCTTACACACAGAAGATCAGATTTTAGATTCTTGCAGAATATAAGTTTTATGTTCACAGTTTAGATAGAAATGGGCATACCATCGGTACGACTGTAGCACAGAGTTTTAGTAGGCATGTCTTGGTTACAGGGAACAGATAATAGAGTCGTCTATTGTATCGACTCTCTGTGCTAGTACACTTTGTGTGTATTGAACGGGACAATTGGGGTAATTAATTTTGTACTAACTATATAAATTAATTCACACCCCAAGGTTATTATAAATAGTGGTTATCTTCTTAATCCTGAAATAATTATTAATTTACGTATATTTAATTTTCGTTATTTTGATTCATTAGAGGGTGTAATCTTATATGGATCTATATTCCCGGTGATTTGGAAAAGTATTATTTATATGGTGAATATTAATTATTGATGGAATCCACGTCTTGAATGATCGGGATTGACGATACCCCTTAAAAAAGTTTATAAGTTTTGACCTAACCAAACCATGCAGGTGGATTTGATTATCCGGTGGTCAAATAAGTTAAGCGAAAGGGTTTAAGAAATTAAAGATGCAGATTAAATTAAATTATCAGTAATAAAATTTAATTGGCGGGTATCAAAAATCTTAATGTAAGGAGATGAGTTAAGCATTTAATAATAGGAGCTCAATGCAAGATGGTCATGAGATTATAACTTAGAGTGCAGTTACAGTTCTTTAGTGGTGTGAACTGTAATTTAGTATTTTATTAAAATTGTAGAAACCACTGCAAGGTTTTCATAATTACAAATACCGTTGAGAGGCTTGCTTAATTGCAAAAATCGCTGGATACGTATCTAGGTTACACAAGAAGTTTTCGTCATAATTATTCCACAGGTCCCTACTGTAGCTCTATAAATGTACGGGTAGGCTTAACCAAATTCATAACTTGTCCTTCAAAACTAAAGCTGTTCAGATTCTGTCGGTACAAATTTTTGACAGATTGTAGCCTACCTTACATTCAAGAATCGCATAAAGGATTATAATAGAAGATCTGACAAGAGCTTCAACTCGGATTCAAATCGTAGTTGAAGATTCGACCGGTAAAAAGGTATTCTTCTAAAATTAACTGTAGTTGCATAGGTTTTATTTTGATTGTTCGTTATGAAAAGTTTTATCTGGAGCTCATTTCGACGATTGCCTATGCAGTTATTTTTTATTAAAAATTATTTTAAAAAATAATGATCTTGCCAGTTTTGCCTCCAACAATTAGTATCTGAGCCGTTTTGTTTTTTGTTTACGGTTTGTCAGAGCCGGATAGTCTTAGAACTGTGCTAACTTTGTTTTACAGGCGTTTTAATCCCAATTTTATGATCATCATAATTTTAATGTCTGATTGAATAGTTTGGATGATAATTTAAATTTTTTTTTTAATTACGAGGGTTGATCGTAATAGATAAATTTTTTTCTAGATTGAATGTGAGCCTACGGAATATAGATTTTGATGTAATAGCAGTTATTTATTTTTAAATATCTGTTTAGTATATTTAAGAGCAGGTTGAATATCCAAGAACACGAAAAACAGGCGGCAGCACCAGCGGTGGTTTCGAGAGTTACGGGCCACGGATCGCTGTGGTTTTTTCTCAATTTTTTGTCTTATTTTTTAGAAATTTTTTTTTACAGTTTTTAGACTTAAAAATAGTATTAAAACATGTCCCAAAAATATGAAAAAAACTGGTTTAAAAAATACCCCGTTGGCGACACCACAGGCGGCGGCTTGGGGCTATTTTTTGATAGTTTTTTTGATGTTTTTATGACCACTTTTGAGCAGGTTTTTTTAGCATAAAATAGTAGTAAAATAACACTAGAAAAACAGTCCAAAATGTGAAAAAAAATTCACCAAAATAGTGCATAAAAAACTGGCGGTGGCGGCGGCAACCGGCGACGCAGAGGTAGCAGCTTTCAGAGCTATTTCTGGGGCTTTTCGGAACTATTTTCGAGGCATTTTTTGAAGCAATATGTTACTGGATATTTGTGATATTGTTTCAAAAAAAAAATAAGAACAAAAACACTACCGAAAAAAGCCCAAACAGTGGGCTGAAGTGGGCAACAGCGGCGGCGTTCGAGCTGTTTCGAAAGCTATTTTCAAGGAAGTTTTCATTCTGGTTTTTTGACAGAAAAATGTTGCTTTTCGAGGGCTATTTTTTTAATAAAAAGTACAGCGTCGGAAATGGAGCTCAAAGGAGGCGAGAAAAGCTGCCTGAAGCCGATAGCTAGGGCGGTGCCGACGGTGGCTGCTGGTCGATGGTCGTGGAGTTGGTTCGGTGCTGTTTTGATCGCGACGTTATGATATGTTTTGATCCTCGAGTGATATATTTGTATATCACAGTTCAGAAAAGTCTGATGCAATCGAGATACAAATAATTGATAAGAACAAGGATTATTACAACTTATCTTCAACATGAGGTTGAAACTCATCAGAGTTTTATTCGTTTATAAAATTGAAATATATACATATCTTGCATATATATTCATATTAACTACGTGGATAATATATATCTGTTTTATATTTTTCTATTAATTTAATTAATTCAAAAAATTCGATTTTAATTAAATATTTTGTAATGAAAAATAAAATTAAGTTTTTTTAATTAATATTTTTAATTAAATAAAAAAATTTAGATATTTTATTTTTTACAAAATATCACATATAAGATGATTTTTTATAAAATCGAAATCTTGAAAAAAACGTAAAAATTAATTCCAAATTTTTAATTAATTAAATAGAAAAATATTTAATCTAAATAAATTATTATGTTTTAAAATATGTGTAACGAAAAATAAAATAACTAAATACGTTTAATCTATAAAGCTAAGAAAAAATTGTGTATTTATTGAATTTTATTTGTTACGTATTAAAACACGAAAAAATGGCTTGACAAACTGGAATATTTAGAATCGTGTACACAGGAAGATATTTGATTTTTTCAGATCGTGTGATTTTTGAAATTAATAAATTTATTTTAATTAGACAAATTTTTTTATAACCCTCAAAAATAATTTTAAGAATCTAAGTGGGAGAGAAAATTTATTCACAAATAAATTTCGTGGTCTCCATCACAGTTTGTAGATAATGTAATTAAATTCTGCGTGTTGATAGTATGGCATTTCTTTCCATTAAACAAATTAATTGTGGTATCGCCAGTACAAACCTTCTTTCAGGGATAATTCTATATAATTGTTAGTGTGGATCACTTTTTCATCTGAAGGATTCACTACGAAGCGATTCATTTGGGATTAGGTAATGGTTAACGCTTAGCTGTAAATAAATAGTATTCTCTCCATCTGAGTTACTGCTATTATTTACTAAACTAAAACTATGTCAGCTATTTAATTTTACTTGGCAGGGTCAGTTGCCTAGATAGTAAAATTATAAAAAATTAGCCTCTCTGGACAAACGATGGATAGTAGTCGTTCTCGCATCAAGGCATGTTATTCACAGGGTACCAGACTACTGACGAATTTTTTTTAAAATGGTAGTAGGAACCAAATTAAAATAAATTCAAAGTATTACTCGTCATAATTAACGGTTATTTTTAGTTATACGATTATCAGGATTAAAATAGTTTTCAATTCACTCATAGTTATACTCAAAGAAAATAAACTAACGAGACTGAATTTTGTTAACTAAAAAAGTAACTTGGATATAGATTTAAACTTCCAAGGGTATTTCTTTGATACCAGAAAATGTGTTTGTTTCTGAGAAAAGTTCTTTCTCTCGGCCGAAAGGCATAAAGAAGGAAAATGTTCATAAATAGGGTGACATGATTTTCAAAGTAGTTAGTGGGCCACAGACTGGTGTGAAAAAACCAAAATACTAATGCTTTCACTCTAACCAAACACCGCACTAGAAAAAACTATGTCCAATATTTCTCATAAAGCAAAACAATCAGGGTAATTTCTATTAACTGGTTGTGAAAACATGTTTAGCGTTGTTATCTACCAGTACCTGGTGTGTAGATACGAGAGCCACTAATCATGTCTGCAATTCATTGCAGAGGTTTTAAGAAACTCGATAACTTAGTGATTGGGAGATTTACTTGCATATGGGTAATAATACAAAGGCGATAGTAGTTGCAATAAGAGATGTCACTCTCAGTTTTAGTAGAGATCGGATTTTAATATTGAGATATTGTCTTTCTATACATTTTATTATAAGGAACTTAGTTTCCGTTTCTAGATTGGTTAAAGACGGATATTTAGTTTATTTTAATAACTCTTTAATTATTAAGAATAATAAACGGGTTATTTATTCTGGTACATTGGTGGTTAATCTTTATATTATTACTTCAATCTCTCTTATACTACAAATAACTGAATTGAATAACACATTTAATTTACCATATAAGAGAAAATTTTCTTCTTTAATAAACCAAATATTTCTTTGGCACTTACACTTAGATCATATTAATCTAATAAGGATAAATAGACTGGTAAAAGATGGACCTTTGAGTTCATTAGAAGTAGAGGCACTTTCAGTCTGTGAATCCAACTTAGAGGGTAAGATGGCGAGAAAGCCCTTTCGGCCAAAGGCTATAGAGCTAAAGAACCGTTAAAACTGATTCATTCTGATGTATGTGATTTTATGACAATTCGGGCTAGAGGTGGATTTGAGTACTTCGTTTGTTTCATTAATGACTACTCAAGGTATGAATACATTTACCTGATGCACCGTAAGTCCGAATTCTTTGATAAATTTAAAGAATTCAAGGCGAAGACGAAGAAGCGTCTAGGCAAAAGTATCAAATCACTACGATCCGACCGTAGTTGGGAATACCTCTTTGAAAGGTTTAGAGATTACCTATCATCAGAAGGAATTATATCCCAATTAACTGCACCATGCACTCCGCAGCAGAATAGTGTAGCAGAAAGAAGGAATATGACTCTTATGGAGATGGTAAGGTCCATGATAAGCTATTCAGGTTTACCCGATTCGTTTTAGGGACTTTACATTCTGTGCTTAGTACCTTCTAAATCAGTACCTTTTACTCCCATAGAATTGTAGACTGGGTGTAAGCCTAGTTTAAAACACATTCAGATTTGAGGGTGTCCAGCTCATATGCTGAAAGGGAACGCGCGTAAGTTGAAATCGAGGACAAAAGTCTGTTTCTTTGTGGGGTATCCCAAAAGAACGAAGGGTGGTCTATTTTATAATTATAAGGATCAGAAGGTCATTGCTAGCACTAATACCCGATTCTTGAAAAAGGATTATATTATAGACCAGAGGCCTAAAAGTATTGTTATTTTAGAAAAAATGAGAGGAAAGATAAGTAGAACGGAAGAGGAACCATAAGTCACTGATATCCCATTATCTCGTCATAGTGGGAGAATTATCGGGACATGTGCAAATCATAAACAGGGTGCTGATTCTAGACAACGTGTTACTGCTAGTACATAGACACAGGTAGTGCCTCGTCGTAGTAGGAAGGTTATTCATCAACCTGATCGGTATATGTTTTTAGGAGAGTCTTTTGATAGGATCCCAGCAAAACTAGATACCAAACCCTGTAACTACAATGAAGCACTTCAGGATAAAACTCATTGGATGCAAGTGGATCTACAAGAGGAAGAGAGGAGCAGATGGAAGGTTGAAACCTTTAAAGCCAAGCATGTTGCAAAAGAGTTTACTCATAAAGAAGGGATCGATTATGCAGAAACATTTTCATCAGTTGCCATACTTAAGTTTATCCGGATTCTCTTATCCATTGCTGTTCATTTCGATTACGAAATATGAAAAATGGATGTTAAGACAGCTTTTCTTAACGGAAGTCTTGACGAGTGTATCTATATGGTACAACCAGATGGTTTCATACCAAAAGGCTAGGAGCACATGTTATGCAAGTTTAAGAGATCTATTTATGGACTTAAGCAGGTATTAAGATCTTAGAATACTCGATTTGATCAAGTCATTAAGTCTTATAATTTTGATCAGAGTCTAGATGAGTCATGTGTGTACAAGAAGCGTGAAAAAAGCATGGTGATCTTTCTAGTACTTTTTGTAGACAGTATCTTACTCATAGGAAACGATATGGGGGCATTATCTACGGTAAAAGTATAGTTATCAGGACAGTTCGATATGAAGGACTTGAGAGAAGCCAGTCACATTCTTGGAATCAAGTTTGTGCGAGATCAGAAATAAATGATGTTGGGCTTATCACAAGCAAAGTATATCAGTGATATCTTTGCTCATTTTAGCATGCAGGATTCCAAGAAAGAATTTTTCTCTTTCAAACATGGAATCACTCTATCCAAGGATTCGTGTCCTAAGACACCTGATGAGATAGAGAAGATGAAGGCGGTTCCTTAAGCTTCGATAGTAGGACGCCTAATGTGTGCTATGCTTTGCACTAAACCCGACATCTGCTTTGCCGTTGGCATGGCTAGTAGGTATCAGTCTAACCCAGGACAGGAGCATTGAACTATAGTAAAAAAATATAATCAAGTACCTAAAAAGGACTAAAGATTACATGTTGCTTTACTAGGCAAACAATATAGTATCTTTAGGGTACACAGACTCGAATTTTCAGTCAAACAAAGATTTTCGTAAGTCTACCTCTAGATATGTTTACCATATGAGGTTGAGCTATAATTTGGGGGAGTATGAAGTAGTCTTGCATTGCTGATTTCACCATGGATGCCGAGTACATGGCACCTTCTAAAGCAGCCAAGGAGGCCGTATGGCTCAAGAACTTCATATTGGATCTAGACGTGGTCCCTTCAGTTCAATCGGCTATTACACTTTATTACGATAACAATGGAGCAATTGCAAACTCGAAGGAACCAAGAGTCTACAAGAAAGGAAAGCACATTGAGCGTAAGTATCACCTGATACGAGAAATTGTACAGAGTGATGATATTGCTGTGACCAAGATTGCATCAGGAGACACCCTTGTAGATTCTTTTACAAAGAGCTTACCAGCTAAGACTTTTGATAGTCGTGTAGAGAGCAGGAGAGTTAAATGTATGGTAGTATAGTTTTAAGTATAAGTGGGAGATTGTTAGAGTTGTATACTGAAAAACATATTTTTAGTATTTAATTTAATTTTAATTTTTTTATTTTATAAGAATCTTAATGAGTAATGTATGCAATATCATTTCTTCAAATATTATGCATGGACGTCCTTTATTCTGTACAGTATTTAATCTGCTGTGTAGAGTACGGCTTGCACATAGAAGACCAAATTTTAGGTTCTTGCAGAATATAAATTTTTGTTCACAGTTTAGATGAAAATGGGTATACCATCGGTACGACTGTAGCACCGAGTTTTAGTAGGTCTGTCTTGATTACGAGAAACAAATAATAGCGTTGTCTATTGTTCTAACTCTCTGTGCTAGTACACTTTGTGTGTATTGAACGGAATATATTGGGGTAATTAATTTTATACTAACTATATAAATTAATTCGCACTTCAAGGTTATTATGAGAGTGCTTGTGCTCTTAATCCTGAAATAATTATTGATTTGCGTATATTTAATATTCGTTACTTTGATTCATTAGATGGTGCAATCTTATATTGGTCTATATTTTCGGTGAGTTGGATAGCGGTATTATTTATATGGTGAATATTAATTATTGACGAAATTCACGTCTCGAATAACCGGGATTGACGATACCCTCTTAAAAAAACTTATAAGTTTTGACCGGGTCAAATCTTGCAAGTGAATTTGATTATCTAGTGGTCAAATAAGTTAAGCGAAAGGGCTTAAGGAATTAAAAATGCCGATTAAATTAAATTGTCAGTAATAAAATTTAATTGACGGGTATCAAGAATCTTAACATGAGGTGATGAGTTAAGTATTTAATAACATGAGCTTAATGGAAGATAGTCTTGAGATTATAGTTTAGAGTGAAGTTACAGTTCTTCAGTAGTGTGAACTGTAATTTTTTGTTTAATGAAAATTGTAGAAACTGCCGCAAGGTTTTCATAATTACAGATACAACTGAGAGGTTTGCTTAATTGTAAAAATCGTTGGATACGTATCTAGATTACACTAGAAATTATCGTCATAACTACTCCACAGGTCCCTGTGTAGCTTTATAAATATGCGGATAGGTTAAACCAAATTCATAACTTATCTTCACAACTAAAGCTAACCAGGTTCTGCCGGTACGAGTTCTCGAAGGATCGTAACTCACACTACGTTCGAAAATCACATAAAGGAATACAGTAGAAAGTCTGACGGGAGCTTCAACTCGGATGCAAAAATCGTAGTTGGAGAAACTATCAAAAAGGTATTCTTCTATATTAACTAAGGTGGCATGGGTTTTTATTTTGATCGTTCAACATCAAAAGTTTTATCTAGAGCCCGTTTCGGCAATTGTTCGTTCAGTTATTTTTTACTGAAAATTATTTACAAAAATAATAATCTTGGCAGTTTTGCCTCCAACAGGTACATGCATGAGATTTGCATGGATCTGGCACTTTCGGCATCTTCGGGCAAACTGATGGCAGTCTGCTTCCATGGTCATCTAGAAATATCCTTAGCGCAGGATCTTTTTAGCCAGCATCATCTTGCTTATGTGAGGTCCGCAAACTATATGAATTTCTCTCATCACCTCGTCTCCTTCTTTTGTGTCAACGTAGACTTTGTTAACTCCCAGATATCCTCTTCTGTACAATTTTCTTCCACAGATTATAAACTGTGCAGCGAGTCTCCTGATAGCTCTTTGGTCCTTCTTACCGGCTTGGCACTGATATTCTTCCTTTTCGATGAATTTTTAGATGTCGTGATACCATGGTAACTCGCCATTGGTTTCTTGGGTCATAGCGATGTTGTTGATTGTAGGTACATCCCGCTGTTAAATTTTTAAGGGCCTCATTCTAATCTCGGACGGTATATCTATCACAGATGCTAGAGTAGCCAAGGCATCGGTGAATTTGTTCTGAAATCTTAGCACATGAATGAATATTACGCTTTTAAAGCAGAGGATCATTAGCTGGAGTTCTCAATGATACTGAACCTGCTTTTCTTCTTTGACCTTCCACTCTCCATTTGCTTGGGATACGACCAGAGCCGAGTCTCCTATGACCTCCAACTTTCTTGGCCCTAGTTCTAAGGCGGCTTCCAATCCGGCCAAGCAAGCTTCGTACTCAGCCTGATTGTTAGTAACCCCAAAATTTAACTTAAAAGCCAAAGGTATACGAGAATCATCGAGAGCAACAAGGAGTATCCCTACCCCATAATCGTATTGGTTTGAGGCTCCATCGAAATAGAGGGTTCATTGAACCTTCTCAATCTTCAGCACATGCTCATCAGGAAACTCAAATCCAGGCTCTTCTTCTCCGTTGATAGGATGATTGGCTAAGAACTCAGCAACAACTCTCCCTTTTACTGATTTCCACGTGACATACTACAAATCGAACTCAACTAGCATCAGCAACCACCGGCCCAACTTTCCTGTCAATGCTGGCTTTTCAAAGAGGTATTTGAGTGGATCCATCCTTGATATTAGAATGACACGGTATGCCAACATGTAGTGGCGTAACTTCCTGGATGCTCAGACTAGCTCCCAGCAAGTATTTTTCAAAGGCGTATACCGTCATTCGCATTCGGTCATCTTCTGACTCAAGTAATAGATAGCTCTTTCTATCTTGGCTTCGTCTTCCTGTGCAAGCATACATCCCATTGCTGAATCTGTCACTAATAGGTATAGTATCAAAGGATTGCTGGGTTCTAGTGGTGACAAAACTTGAGGGTTTTGTAGATACTTCTGTACGGCTTTGAAGGCGTCCTGACACTACTAATCCCACTGAAATTTGGTTCCTTTCTTTAAGAGTCAGAACAAGGGTTCACAGGTAGTGGTTAGTTTGGCAATGAATCAGCTCATAAACTGAACCTTTCCCAAGAAGCTCCTTACGTCCTTCTCGGTCTTCGGGGGAGACATTTTGAGAATGGCCATGATCTTCAAAGGGTATACCTTTATACCTCGCTGTGTGATCATGAATCCGAGCATCTTACCTGCAGTAACTCCAAAGGCACACTTCTAAGGATTCAAATGCATCTTGTACTTTCTGATCTTCTCAAATAATTTTCTTAGTGCGACGACGTGTCCCTCTCGGGTTTTAGATTTTACAATCATATCGTCCACATATACTTTCACCTCTTTGTGTATCATGTCGTGCAGTAACGCTGTTGCAGCCCTTTGGTAGATTGCTTTCGCATTTCTTAATCCGAAAGGCATGACTCTATAACAATAGGTACCTTAGGGTGTTATGAAGGTAGTCTTATCTCGATTTGTTGAAGCCATCAAGATCTAGTTATACCCTGAGAAGCCATCCATGAAGGACAAGAGCGCGTTCTTGGCGGTGTTGTCTACCAAGACATCTATGTGGGGGAGAGGAAAGTCATCCTTGAGACTAGTCTTGTTGAGGTCTCCGAAGTCAATACATACCCGGATCTTTTCATCTTTCTTCGGTACGGGGACAATATTAGCAACCTACTTCGGATACTCTGTAACCATGAGAAATCTGGTATCTAACTGTTTGGTAACTTCTTCCTTGATCTTGAGCGCCTAATCTAACCTAATCCTCCTTAGCTTTTGCTTGATGGGTTTGGCATTAGGATACAAGGAGATTTGATATTGTACAATGTCAGGGTCTATGCCAAGCATAACTTCGTAGAACCATACAAAAATATTTTTAAATTCTTTTAATAAAAAGATTAGCAGTTCACGTTCCTCTAAAGATAGTGTGGAACCAATCTGAACCATTTGTGGGTTATTTTCATTATTAAGATTTATCGAAATCATTTCATCGATTATAGGTTTGACTCGCATTTCTTCTTCCTTTTCGATTAAGAATTTTAATTCTTGGGATATATCCTCATCGAATTCGTTAAAATCTTTAAAATCAAGATAAAATATTTAAAACACAATAAAATAAGCAAAGTCTGATTTTATTTCATTGATTTCACAAGAGATTACATCCTGAGACTCAGGACAGAAAGGGCTTGGGATGCTAATAGGTACATTTCTGGTAAACTCAACACTAACTGACTTGATACAGGCATACTCAAAAGACTCCGACTCCATCCCACTTGTTACATCATGCATAATAAAAGACTCAAGAAACTGACTCTTTTTCATTTTAGTTGCATCCATGATAAGTGAAGTGTGATCCGCAGGCGCGTCAGCTTCCATCATCAGCACGTTCTTGTTTTCTTCATCCTTGCCTATATGCAGCTGGGCATCTCTTCATTAAAGAAAGACTTCAGACCTTCTTCTTCATAAAGATCTGCCCAATTTGTCTACATCTTTCATGTGAGACCCATCTGCCAAATCTTGACTTCTTCATCACTTTCGAATAGCTGGTGACTGAAAAAGATCTCCATTCTTGGTAATTTCTTGTTAGTCTTCTCTTCAATCCATGGTTCGGGGAACCCACTGTAAGGGAAATCATCTCCTTTTTTGATGAAATGGCCATTCAGCATTGGCCCATACTTTTCCATGCTTGATCTTTCCAATTCTGACTTGTATCTCAATCCACATCCGTGACAATTGTGCTTAACCGGGATTGGGTCAGAAATTTCTTGCAAATGCTTTCCTAATCCCATGCTTGGAAAGTATGACATTTCTTTTATCATGGCTATGACCCTTTGGTTAACATAGCTCCCCTCATCATTCATCAAAACTTGTATGGCCTTGGTTTTGTCAAAATTAAACCCGTTCAACATGAAATATTCCTCCCTCTGCTGGATCTCGAGAAGTGGGGTGGCATCACTGAGCAGGGTTGACAAGCAATTTTCACCTGGTATAGTGATAGTTACTCCGTCTCTAATTAGCTTTACCTTTTGGTGTAAGTTAGACAGGACGGCTCTAATCGATGGGTCGTGCATCCACAGCCTTCCCAGCAGCAAATTGAACGATGCTGGCACATCAAGGACATGAAACTCCACTTCACGCTCTAAAGTTTCCACTGCTACAGCAAAAGTTACCAATCTCGAGACATCTCTTTGCGTGCTGTCATATGCTCATACCACATGTGCACTTGGTTTGAAGTCCTACGTCTTCAATCCTAGGCAGTAAGCAATTCACAACGGGCATACGTTGAGGGCAGAACTGTTGTCGACCAAAACAATCGATACCCATATTCCCAGACATTTGACGGTTAAGTGCAACAGCTTATTGTGGAACGGTCCTTTTGATGGAAAAATCCCTGTCACTGAAGGCAATAACACCAGATTGCTTCTCGGGTACAAGCATTTTGACTAGTTGGTCAGGGGAGACATCAATTGGTATGTCCACGCAGTTCAAGGCTTTTAGGATGGCCTGTCGGTGCTTGTGAGATGCCACGAGCAACCCCCAAATGCTTACATTAGCTTGCATATTTTTAAGCTGTTTCAGAACTGCATCTTCCTTCTCACTATTTTGTCTTTTTTCTCTTTCTGGCTGCTTTCTTGGTTTCTCTGTACTCCTACTTGGTTGCCCCTTGTCTAACTGTGAGGGCTTAAAATGTCTTCCACTCCTCGTCAGATGCTCTATCCGTTCTTCGGGCTCTTATAGTCCTTCAAACTGGTCAACCAATTCCCGAATCTCGAC
>JAUMHN010409313.1:0-14648 GCA_032360265.1 Heliamphora ciliata
GGTACGGGTTGTTTCTACTGGGCTTTGTAGCTCATGGCATTTTAAATGCCAGATAACACAATAGGACAAGAAGATGACGGTGCGATTCAGGTTGATGATCTAGATGAACAAGTCAGAGAAGAGCAGTCACTACAGGAGAAAGAAGGAGTCAGGGGCCCGAGACTCGTGCACTTTGTTAATTGTCTTTAGATTTTCGTTTCGGTGCTAGAATTGTTATTCCGTTTTGGAAAAATGTAAGACTTGTAACCGTATTTCTATTGGAAGTTTATGGATTTTTTCTTTAAGAGTATTAGTAATTGTGTTTTGAAAAAACAAATTTGGTTTGATTTTTCTTTCTAAAAAAAAAAAAATTAAAATCACAAATATTGACGTTTTCGAAATTCGGGGAGTCAAAGCTTGCTATCAGTGCCTAGGTACACGACCTCCTCGAGACCGGGTAATGTGTAGACTTAAGCAATTTTTTTATTTTATTTTTTGTTGTTATGTGCTTTATGTGTTAGGTGTTAAATCGTCTTCTTGCTAAGTATATGTATTACTCTCCGATCGTAGACTAATTTACATAAGTACAATTAACCCCTATGTAAGATGGCTGGCAACAACCAAATTGGATGGATTTCGGAGGAAGAAGAAGTCCCAAGTGAGGATGAATCGGAAGAAGAGGAACCTCGAGATGAATACGAGGAGTTGGAAGAGGAAATGGAGGAACTGGTCGAAGTAGAAGATGATGAGAAAGCTCCACAAGAAGAAGAATACAACCGAGCAAAGCCCATTGTAGAAAGCGTTTTAGTTAGGAGCTATCGATCCCGATGGAGGTACCCCCGAGGGCAGCAACAATTTGAAGCCGGAGCCTTAGTCTATGTAATCATACCACCAATGGTACGATGTGCCTGGAAAACACCCGTGGCCTCATATTATTATATGGGACCCGTCCGCATTATTAGACGAGTAGAGGGAAGATCCTATGAACTAGAGGTTTCCCCAGGTTTTGCGGACAGAGTAGGATCTTATGCACCTGCCTCTTTTATTCAATGTCAGCGACCCATGGATGACGGGAGGCTTTTCACTATGAATGGGGGACTTGATTTCACAGATCCTGTAACTTACTCAGAAGTGCCAATTGAGATCCTCGATTGGGAGACTAGAGATCCTTTCTGGCCAAATGTCACTTACTGTAAGGTCTTGTGGGAATGTTATGGGATATGTGAAACGACTTGGTAGCTAGAGCACTTACTTTTTTGGGATTATCCAGAATTGTTTTGAGTAATTCTATGTAGAATTGAGTGTTAAATGCTAAACTTCTTGTAAATGTCTACTCTAATGAATAAAATTACCTTCTTACATACTCTCATTATTTTTGTAATAGTGGTGATATAAAAATCGTAACAACAGAAGTGTATCGAATTAAAAAAAAAACTTATTATTGTAGAATCTAAGGAAGACGTGGAAGAGGACGTGCCCAACTTCCCAATCACTTACCAACCCCCCCACGACCGGATCACAACAACCACAACCATTCTAACCCCGCTATGGGAGAACTTGCACAGGCAGTTAGACTTTTAGCTGCCAACCTGAACAACGTTTCCCCGAAGGCCCAAAATAACGGAGCTTGGCTCAGTGTTGAGTTTAGAAGACAAAGGCTACCGACCTTTAATGGCAATGTTACCCCAATACAAGCAGAAGGATGGCTCCGGCAGATTAACAAACTGTTTGGATTTGTGAACGTGGTCAACAATAAAGACAAGATCACCCTTGCCACCTTTCAACTAGAAGGCGAGGCCGATTTCTAGTGGGAAGTGACCCTCACTACTGTCGATCTCAAGACCCTCACATGGGAGGGATTTGAAGAGCTCTTTTTGGGAAAATATTTTCTCGAAACTGCCAAACAAGACATGACCCAAGAATTTCTTAGCCTCCAATAGGGAAAACTCACAGTGACTCAATATGCCAACAAATTTGAAGAATTGAGCCAATATGCTTCGACCATGATACCTTATGAAGATTTTAAGGCCAAGAAATTTGAATGGGGCTTAGAACCTGCAATAAGAGGTAAGCTAGCCGTAATGTATCACCAGTTGGTGTACCACTGGTGATACACCAACTCCCTAGAAAGTTCACCCCGACAGAAGTCTACGATTTTCAAATATAATCTATGTGCCCGATGTTGACACTTTACAAACTGATGTTTTAGAACGCTTCCACCAATCAAAATTTACAGTACACCCTGGAGGCAACAAGATGTATAAGAATTTGAAGTGGCAATACTGGTGGAGTGGGATGAAAAAGGACGTCGCTTCATTCGTCGCTAGATGTCTTATTTGTCAACAAGTAAAAGCCGAGCATCAACGATCGGGTGGACAACTTCAACCCCTACCAATACCCGAATCGAAATGGGAGCACATTACAATGGATTACGTAACCGGTCTACTAAGGTCACCTCGAGAACACGACACTAGCTGGGTAGTGGAAGATCGTCTTACTAAGAGTGCCCACTTTTTATCAATAAGGAAGACAGATAGCTTGGATTCGTTAGTTTAACTATACATCTAGGAGATCATTCGACTTCATGGAGTACCAATACAATTATATCTGATCGTGATCTGTGTTTCACTTCGCGTATTTGGGGAAGCTAACAAAAGGCTATGGGAATCGAGTTATGTTTCAGCACTGCCTTCCACCCTCAAACCGATGGACAATCAGAACGGACCATTCAGATACTCGAGGATATGCTAAGGGTATGCGTACTGGATTTCAAGGGAGACTGGGAGCGACATCTACCACTAGTAGAGTTCGCTTACAACAACAGTTATCAAGCTAGCATTGGCAAGGCTCCTTATGAAGCACTATACGGACGACCATGTCGCTCACCGATCTGTTGGACTGACATAGAAGAAACCAGCCTGTTAGGACCAGAAATGTGACGCCCCATCCTCCGGGCAGGTCGAGACATATATAAATATAAATAAAGGGATATTCTAGCCATTCATTCATATTTACATACGTTAGTTATTACATCATAAGTGAATTCTAAACCTTTCAAAAGTGCATAAGTATTACAGTTCCACCAAGAATTTTCAGCAATTAAACTAAGCACGAGAAATCTGAATATAAAAACTAAAGCAGAGGTTTCAACTCCTCAAAATGCACCTTGTTCTTCCAACTCTTCTTCTCCCTCAAGGTTGACTTCTTCCAAGAATTCCTCCTCACCTGTGGCACGAATGCCACGAGCCAAGACCCAGAAGTAAAACACTCCAACCTTCTAACTAATCTCACACCACAAAATTCACCACAACACATACCATATAACACCCAGTATAGTTTATAGTCAAAGAGACAGACAAATTATAATAGGATAGTAGATAAGTCAATTAACATGCATGCATGAAATGCAGATGCCCAACCCAAAATGCACCCAAATAAGAAACAGGAATTCCACGCTGAAAAACACCAGAGTACCAAAATGAGGGGTTTAGGTCAACCGTAGGTTATCTCTGAATTACCAGATGGGATTAGGTCAACTGTAGGTTATCTCCGACTTACCCGATGGGATTAGATCAACCGAATTAGGCTATCTCCGACTTACTACCGCAGTGGGATTAGGTCAGCCGAATTGGGCTATCTCCGACTTACCCAAAGAAAAGAACCAGGATTAAGAATTTAGGACAGCCATAATTGAGCTATCTCCGAATTACCACCGCAGTGGGATTAGGTCAACCAAATTAGGCTCTCTCTGACTTATCCAATGGGATTAGGTCAACCGAATTAGGCTATCTCCGACTTACCACCGCAGTGGGATTAGGTAAGCCGAATTGGGCTATCTCTAACTTACCCAAAAATCTAATTTATCGAAACCAGAATGCTAGCGACGAACCCATGGTTCCCCATAATATTCATAAATCATTTCAAACACTGGGGACGCACCCAGGGTGTAAAAACCAATTTTGTAACACCGGGGACGAACTAAGGGTGTACAAGAGGAATACATCCCAAAATATTTTCAAAAAAAGGCAACCAGGGACGCCCTAGATACAGAAGCAAGAATGACAAACTCAACACAACCCATCCCAACAACGGTTTATATAGATGGACTCCAATATGCCAGGTTGCTAGTGACAATGTCAATAAGGAATGAAATGGATCTCAAAAACAACTATTTATAGCATGGCATCAACTAGAATGGCAAGATTCATGGTATAACGCGCAAAGCATAAGGTACAAGTATGTGAAGCATAAACTGAAATTTTCAAGATATGATTCAAATATGATAGTATAGGTTCTAAATCATCAAACATTTACTTAGAAACACAAATTAACTAATTCAAATCAAAAATCATATAGAAGCTCAGATCTCACAACATGATACCCACACATACAATTAGCAACTTTTAAGGTTAATTTTCGATAATTGCAGATACCGCTATGAGATTTGCTTAATTGCAAAAATCGCTAGTACATGTCTATGTTCCACTCGAAGTCTTACTCATAATTACTCTCTAGGTCCCTACTGTAGCCCTATAAATATGCGGGTAAGCTGAACCGCTTTTATAACTTGTCTTTCAAGACTAAAACTATCTAGGTTCTGTCGGTACGAGTTGTCGATAGTCCGTAGCCCACACTACGTTCGAGAATCGCATAAGGGAATACAGTAGAAGGTCTGACAGGAGCTTCAACTCAGAATCAAATCGTAGTTAAAGAATCGACCGATAAAATGGTATTCTTCTAAATTAACTTCGGATGCACGGGTTTTATTTTGATCATTCGTCGTCAAAAAAAAATTATCTGAAACCCGTTTTGGTGTTTGCCCGTCCAATTAATTTTTTTTTTGATAATCTTTTGTAAAAACAAATATCTTAGCAGTCTTACCTCCAACAATTGTTATTAGAACCATTTCTGTTTTTTGTTTACGGTTTATCGAGGTCGGATAGTTTTAGAACTGTTGCAAACTTTGATTTGCAGGCGTTCTAATCCTGATTTTATGATTATCATTTATTTTTCATGTTTGATTGAATGGTTTTAATGAATGATGATTAAATTATTATTTTTTTTAATCACGAGGGTTGATCGTGATAGATTAATTGTGAACTATGCGGAAGCATAGGATCAATGTAAAATATTGTTTTTTGATGCTAGTTTTTTATTGAAGTTTTTTTTTTGTAATCGAGAAAAGAAATTGAAGAACAAGCATGAAGAACACTGAAGCCGCGACACCTTTAGGCAAATTGATCATCACGTGGATTCATGATTAATGAATCATAAAAGCTTGGAAATTCAATGGTATATGGATGCACAGGATAATTTTTCATGGGTTGGAATTCATGGAATAAGCCTCATGGATTATCTAGAATGGAATTATTGCCACGTGGAGATTGGATACAATTGGGAAGCTTAACAAAACATAATGCCAAACGGTGTATGTGATTTGGGATTATCCTAAAACCATTATCATGCAATTGTGATTTGGGATTATCCTAAAACCATTATCATGCAATTGGGATCACATGATTCTGGCCTTGTGATCTTAATCCATGGATATTTGCTGGATTATGACATTCTCCTAATTACACTTGGGAACCAACAATTGCAAACAAGTAAAGCCAAACAGTGCGGCTAAGCTACGCAATTCAAACTAAACCGCAAGCATCCCAAATGGCAATCTTCAAACCGTGCGGCGGCGTGAAGCAACAGGTGCAGACCAGGCGCGGCGGCGTGAAGCAGCTGCTGTTTAAGTTTCAGTCTGTTTTGGCTTACAGTGGTTGAGTTTTACAGGAGTTTTGTAGGCAACAAGATTGAAAGATTGCAGTTTATCTTTGAAGAGAAGACTGAAACATATTAGAGTTTTTTTTATTATAAAATCGGGATATATGTATATATCGTGTTTATATATATATAAACTGTGTGGATGATTGCATATCTATTTTATTTATCCTGTTAATTTAATTAATTCAAAAATTTATTTGTAATTAAAATATTATTTAATGAAAAATAAAATTAAGTATTTTTAATTAATTAATTTTAATTAAATGAAAAAAATTTAGATATTTTATTTTTTACAAAATATCACGTTTAAGATGATTTTTTTTAAATCAAATATCTTGAAAAAACGTGAGAATTAATTTCGAATTTTGAATTAATTAAATTAAAAAAATATTTAATCAAAATAAATTATTATTTTTTAAAAAATATGAAACGAAAAATAAAATAAATAAATGCCTTTAATCACTACTTTAGCTGAAAAACTAGAGAAAAAATTATGTATTTATTAAATTTTATTTGTTATGCATTTAAACACGAAAAGATGCTTTGATAAATCAGAATTATTGAAATCACGTACACGAAAAAATGTTTGATTCTTTCAAATTGTGTGGCTTTCGAAATTAATAAATTTATTTTAATTAAACGAATTTTTATAACCCTCGAAAATATTTTAAAAATCTAAGTGAGAAAGAGAATTTATTCACAAATAAATCCCGCGGTCTCCATCACCAGTTTGTAGGCGATGCAATTAAACCCTGCGTGTCGGCAGTAAGACTTTCCTCCCCAACGAATAGATTAATTGCGGTATCACCAGTACAAACCTCTTTTAGGGATAAGTCTGAATAATTGTTAGTGTAAATCACTTCTCTATCTGAAGGGTTCATCGCGAAGCGATTAATTATTATTCGGTGATGGTTAACACTTAGCTGTATATAATAGTATTCTCTCCATCTGAGTCACTGCTATTATATACTGAACTTAAGTCATGCCAACTATTTAATTTTACTTAGCAGAGTCAGTTGCCTAAATAGTAAAATTAAAAAAAATTAACCTGTCTAGACAAACGATGGATAGTAGACGTCCACCCATCATGGCATGCTATTCACAGAAATTCAGGATGCTAGCGAATTAATTTTAAAATGGTAGAGGGAACCAAATTAAAATGAATTCAAAGTTTTGCTCATCATAACTAACGGTATTTTAATTATGTGATGCTCAGGATTAAAATGGCTTTCGACCCACTCGCTTCTATACTCAAAGAAAACAAACTTACGGGACCGTGCTATGTTGACTGGAAACAGAACTTAGACATTGTATTAACTGCTAAGGATTACACGTTTGTGTTGACTGAGATATGTCCACCAGTACCTAATGAGGGGGCTACCGAAAGGAAAACCCAGGCCCATCAGAAGTGGCCAAAAGCTGATCAGATAGCTCGCTTTTATATTTTGGCTTTAATGTCAAATGTTTTACAGCATCAGCATCAGTTTATGCCCAGTGCCTATGATATGATTATGAACTTCAAAGATATGTTTGGGGATCAAAATCGTGCCGCTAGGCTAGTAGCCATGAGATCTTTAATGAATGCAAATATGGCTGAAGGTACACTAGTAAGGGATCATGTTCTGAAGATGATCAATCTTCTGAATGAACTGGAGATCCTTGGAGCTAAAATTGACGGAGAAACTCAGGTCGATATCATACTCCAGTCATTGCTTAAAACTTTTAAGCAGTTCTGCCTGAACTATTCTATGAATAAGCTCAACTACACACTGGCAGAACTTCTTAAGGAACTTCAAGCAAACGAGGGTGTTCTTAGGGAGCCAAGTTCTTTGAATGTGACTGAGAAAGGTTCTTCCTCTAAACTGTAAGGTAAGAAGAAGAAAAAGGTTCAGACATAGAAAAACACAAGTCTAAAAGCAGTTAAGGGACTAAAAGCTTGTGTGAAGAAGCCGAGAGGCAAGTGCTATCACTGTAACCAGTTTGGGCATTGGAAAAAGCAGTGTCTGGCTTTTCTCAGTAAGCAGAACAAACAAGGTACATTAGTTAATTTCATTCTCGAGTTTAATGAAGGACAAATATTCTATTCATTTTGATGACTCTGTCGTTGTGAAGAAAAATAAATATTTTATTTGTTCTGATACATTGGTGAATAATCTGTATGTTGTATCTTCTATCTCTCCTACACTACAACTAACTAAAATGAATAACACATCTAATTTACCATCTAAGAGAAAGTCTCATTCTTTAATGAACCAAACGTTTTTTTGGCACTTACGCTTGGGTCATATTAATCTAAAAAGGATAAATAGGCTGGTAGCAGATGGACCTTTGTGTTCATTAGAAGTGGAGGCACTTCCAGTCTGTGAATCTTACTTAGAGGGTAAGATGACCAAGAAGCCTTTTTTGGCCAAAGGCTATAGAGCAAAAGAACCGTTAGAGCTGGTACATTCTGATGTGTGTGGTCCTATGACAATCTGGGCTAGAAGTGAGTTTGAGTATTTTGTCAGTTTCATTAATGACTACTCAAGGTATGGATACATTTACTTGATGTACCGTAAGTCTGAATGCTTTGAGAAATTTAAAAAATTCAAGGCGGAGGCAGATAAACATCTAGGTAAAAGTATCAAAATACTACAATCCGACCATGGTGGGAAATACCTCTTTAGAGAGTTTAAGGACTACTTGTCATCAGAGAGAATTACATCCCAGTTGACTGCACCTAGTACTCCGCAGCAGAATGGTGTAGCAGAAAGAAAGAATATAACTCTTATGGAAATGGTAAGGTTCATGATGAGTTATTCAGGTTTACCCGATTCGTTTTAAGGACTTTCTTTAGAGACAGCAGCTTACATTCTGAACTTGGTACCTTCTAAGTCAGTACCTTCTACTCCCACAAAATTGTAGATTGGGCATAAGCCTATTCTGAAACACATTCGGATTTAGTGGTGTCCAGCACATGTGCTGAAAAGAAACACGGGTAAGTTAGAACCGAAGACAAAAGTCTGTTTCTTTATAAGGTATCCCAAGGGAACGAAGGATGATCTGTTTTATAATACTAAGGATTATAAGGTCATTGTTAGTACTAATACTCGATTCTTGGAAGAGGATTATATTATGGATCACAGACCCAAAAGTAATATTGTTCTGGAAGAATTGAAACGAAATACTAGTAAAACAGAAGAACAAGTCACTGATATCCCATTACTTTGACGTAGTGGGAGGACTTTCGGGACAGGTGCAAATTAAGAACAGGGTTCTGATTTTGCACAGCGTGTTACTGCTAGTACACAGACACAGGTAGTGCCTCGTTGTAGTGGGAGGGTTGTTCATCAACCTGACCAGTAAATGTTCTTGGGATAGTCTTTTGATAGGATCCCGACAAAACTAGATACCGAGCTTTATAACTACAATGAAGCACTTTAAGACAAAGATGCAGATCTTTGGCAAAGGGCTATAAATTCAGAGATGGAATCTATGTATTTCAATCAGGTCTGAAAACTTGTAGAATCACCCAAAGGGATAAAACCCATTAGATGCAAGTAGATCTACAAGAGGAAAAGAGGAACAGACGGGAAGGTTGAAACCTTCAAAGCTAGGCTTCTTACTAAAGGGTTCACTCAAAAAGAAGGGATCGATTATGAGAAAACTTTTTCGTCGGTTGCCTTGCTTAAGTCTATCTGGATTCTCTTATCTATTGCTGCTCATTTCGATTACAAAATCTGGTAAATGGATGTCAAGATAGCTTTTCTTAACGGAAGTCTTGACGAGTGTATCTATATGATACAACCAGACGGATTCATTGCAAAGGGCCAAGAACACATGTTGTGTAATAAGCTTAAGAGATTTATTTATGGACTTAAGAAGGCATCAAGGTTTTTGAACACTCGGTTTGATCATGCTATAAAATCTTATAATTTTATCAATGTTCGGATGAGTCCTGTGTGTACAAAAAGTGTTACGGTAGCGTGGTGATTTTCCTAGTACTTTATGTCGATGATATCTTACTCATCAGAAACGATGTTGGGGCATTAACTACGGTTAAAGTATGGTTATCTGGAAAGTTTGATATGAAGAATTTGGGAGAAGCCAGTCACATCCTTGGGATCAAGCTTGTGCCAAATTGAAAATAAAGGATGTTGGACTTATCACAAGTAAAGTATATCAATGATATCCTTACTTATTTTAACATGCAGGATTCCAAGAAAGGGTTTTTCCCTTTCAAACATGAAATCACTCTATCCAATGATCAATGTCCTAAGACACCTGATGAGATAAAGGAGATGAAGGAAGTTCCTTATGCTTCGGCAATAAGAAGCCTCGTGTATGATATATTTTGCGCTAGACTCGACATCTGCTTTGTCGTTGGCATGGTCAGTAGATATTAGTCTAACCCTGGGCAGGAGCATTGGACTACAGTAAAAAATATATTCAAGTACCTGAAACGGACTAAGGATTATATGTTGGTTTACCAAGTAGACAATCTAATACCTTTGGGGTACACAGACTCAGATTTTCAGTTTGACAGAGATTCTCGTAAGTCTACCTCAGGATATGTGTTTACCTTAGGAGGTGAAGCTATATGTTGGAGGAGTATCAAGCAGTCCTGCATTGCTGATTCCACCATGGAGGCCGAGTATGTGGCAGCTTCTAAAGCAGCCAAGGAGGCCGTTTGGCTCAGGAACTTCCTAATGGATCTAGAGGTGGTACCTTCTGTTCAGTCGGCTATTACACTTTACTGTGACAATAGCGGAGCGGTTGCAAACTCGAAGGAGCCAAGGGTCCATAAGAAAGGCAAGCACATTGAGTGTAAGTATCACCTGATACGAGAAATTATACAGAGAGGTGATGTTGCTGTGATCAAGATTGCATCAGGAGAAAACCTTGCAGATCCTTTTACAAAAAGCTTACAGGCTAAGACTTTTGATAGTCATGTAGAGGGCATGGGAGTCAAATGTATGACAGCAAGATTTTGAGTACAAGTGGGAGATTGTTAGGGTTAGTATACTAAAAACTATGTTTTTAGTATTTTATTTTATTTTAATAAAATTAATTTTTCATTTTATAAGAATCTTTATGAGCAATGTATGTGTATCATTTCTTTAATGTTATGCATGGATGTCCGATAATCTGTATAGTATTTAATCTGGTGTGTAGTGTATGGCTTGCATACAGAATATCAGATTTTATGTTCTTGCAGAATATAAGTTTTATGTTCACAGTTTAGAAGAAAATAGATATACCATCGGTACGACTGTAGCACAAAGTTTTAGTAGGTCTATTTTGGTTACGAGAAATAGATAATAGTGTCGTCTATTATTTCGACTCTCTATGCTAGTACACTTTGTAGGTATTGAACGGGACATTTGGTTAATTAATTTTATACTGACTATATAAATTAATTCACACCCCAAGATTATTATGAATTGTGCTTATCTCTTAATCCAGAAACCACTGTTAGTTTTTCATAATTATAGATACCGCTATGAGGTTTTCTTAATTGCAGAAATCGCTGATACGTGTCTGTGTTCCACTAGAAATCTTACTCATAATTACTCCCTAGGTCTCCATTGTAGCCCTATAAATATGTAGGTAGACTAGAACACTTTCATAACTTGTCTTTCAAGACTAAAACTATCTAGGTTCTGCCGGTACGAGTTCTCGATAGTCCGTAACCCACACTACGTTCAAGAATTACGTAAGGAAATACAGTAGAAGGTATAACAGAAGTTTCAACTCGGAATCAAATCGTAGTTAAAGAATCGACCAATAAAAAGGTATTCTTCTAAATTAACTTCGGATGCACGTATTTTATTTTGATCGTTCTTCATCAAAAAGTTTTTATCTAGAGCCTTTTTTGGCGTTTTTCCATCCAGTTATGTTTTTTTGATAATCGTTTGCAAAAATAAAAATCTTAGCAGTCTTGCCTCCAACAATAAATTCTTGACTCTATTCAGATGGTACCCAGAGTATCGACCAAATTGGCTTTTTCTGCGTATAGTAGCTTAGACCCATCTATTAGGTGTTAAACCGGTAGGATTAAGTGTTTTTGTTTAATTGTATGTTTTGTTTGTGCCTGTTCAAGATCTTTGTTTGTTTGTTTGGCTTAGGATAGTTTCTCTCTCGGGGTTTGACCCAGGTTTTCTTCTGGTCTCCGTTTGTTTTAGAATAGTTTCCTTCTCGGGTTCTCACCCAGGTTTTGGTCTTAACTTTAGTCTATTTTAGGATCTCGATTTTCTTTTCAGGGCTTTATTGCCCGAGTTTTAGCTGAGGACCTCATTTTTAGCTTAGGATAGCTTTCTCTCTCCCGGGGGCTCTACCTGGGTTGTCGGTTTAGCACCCTCGATTTTATTTAGGCTTGCTTCTTTTCTTAGACCCCTGTCCGGGTTCTGGCTTAAGGTTTCATTTGGTTTAGATCTATTTTCCTCTCAGAGTGATGTGCGGTTTCTCTCATAGAACCTTTAGTTAAACCTCTATCCCCGGTGTTCCTTTATTTAGTGTTAATATGGTTTTTGGGTTTCCCTTTCAGGGTTTTCGAGTGTTGTGCTTTATGACTTTCTGTCTGTATGGACCCGGTCTGGGCATTCTTTTATTTTGCTGCTGGCAGCCAATTGTTCTGCCATCTGTTATCAGGGATCTGTCCAAGAAGTTTCTAATGCTTGTTTCTCTCCTCTCGGGTTATCAGGTTTATTCTGATTTTAGATCATTGAGTCGGAAGAACCGCATCCAGAGCATGTTTGGGCCAGATTAGTAACAAGAAGGACTCTATAGGGTATCTGAACAGACATTGGAACCGTCTGAGATGGCAAAAAATGAAGTGAACTTGGCAGCCCTAATGAGGGCAATTGATGAGATATAGAGAGCAGTCAAGCAACAAACCCAAACCCAGATTTAGTGTCAAACACAGATTCGGGTGATTCAGGCTCTCTTTCCGGGGGTAAATGAGCAACAAGAGGACCTGAATGAAAACAGAAAGGATTTCTAGGATGATAATCAAGGTCAGGATGGACCAAAGGTTGCCGTACCACCCCTGGTTCCTTGTCAGGTCATGGTAGAAGCGAAAAACACAGCCCAGTCCAAGGAATCTATGCTGGTGAAAAAGATTTAAAGGACGAAAAAGGTGCTAAGGGAGGCAAAGGGAGTAGAGGAGTATATGCTGGCTTGTGCCTATTCCAAAACACCAAGCTCCCAAAAAAGTTTAAGATGCCAAAAATGGGGAAGTTCGATGAAACTGGAGATCCTCGAATTCATTTGAAAATATACGTCAATACCCTATCTTCCATGAGGATCGATGATAAGTTAAAGGCCTAGCTATTCCACCGATCTCTTTTAGGAGCAGCCCAGAAGTGGTTCCTTTCTCTCGATGTTGCTAATGTTAGAGGCAAACTGCCAAGATCATTGATTTGAATACGATTATTTCGATAAAAAATACTGGACGGGCAATCGCTGAAATAGGCTCTAGTTTAACACTTTTTTATGTCGAACGATCAAAATAAAATCCGTACACCCAAAGTTAGATTCTGGATTGTACCTTTCGAAATCTGGTAGAATAATTTCGGTTACTGCAACAACCACGAATGTGATCCTTCGAGTTAAAGCCCTGATTAAGCCAAGCCTTCTACTGTATTCTCGGATGCGAATCACGAACATAAGGTAGGCTACGATCTATTGTAATCTTGAACTTGCTAATCTAGCCTCTTAGGGTTTACATGAAAATTCAAATTCACAAAGTGTGGAATAAATGTGTGGGCTAGAGTTAGCATAACCGCATATATATAGGGCTACAACAGAGACCTGTGGAGTTAATATAACTTGGGCTTCTAATGTAATTATAATTATCCTCCTGCCCCAGAGACAATTTCATAAAAACATAAATTATAATTCATACCACTAAAGAATCGTAATTGCACTCCCAGCCACATTCTCAAAACTGATTATTTGAGCTCATTTTATTAAATGCATAACTCATCTCCCCATGTCAAGACTCCTAATATCTGTCAATTAAATTTAATTACTGATAATTTAATTAAATTGGTTTCTTAAAATTTCTTAAGCCCTTTTACTTAACTTATTTGACAGCCGAATAATTAAATCCACCTGTAGGGTTTGGCCCGATCAAAACTTATAAGTTTCCTTAAGGGGGTATCATCAATCCCAAACAATCAAGACGTGAATTCCGTCAATAATTAATATTCACCATATATTTAATACCGCTATCCAACTTATCAGGAATATTGACCCGTAAAAGATCGCACCCTCTAATGAATCAAAATAACGAATATTAAATATATGCAAATAATAATTATTTTGGGATTAAGAGCATAAGCACTCATAATAACCTTGGGGTGTGAATTAATTTATATAGTTAATATAAAATTAATTATCCCAATGTAGTCTTGTTCAATATAAAAATTGTATTAGCACAGAGAGTCGAAAAAATAGACGACACTATTATCTATTCCTCGTAACCAAGACAAGCCTACTAAAACTCTATGCTAGAGTCGTACCGATAGTTTTTTCAAATCCATCTAAACTGTTAATCATAAACGTATATTCTGCAAAAACTTATAATCTAGTCTTCTGTGTACAAACCATACTCTACATACCAGATTAAATACTGTACAGAATAAAGGACATCCATGCATAATGTTAGCCCAAGAGCTTCTTAATTTGATTTTGATGATTTTTATAATTCATTTTCTAAGAATAAATGTCTTTAAATGGATAATATTTCATATTTCTAAAATAAAAGTGTTAACACATTTTGAACAATTAAAGTTGACACCTTAGCCAAAAAGAAATTACTTTTATCTCAAAAAATTCAAACACTTAAGAATTCTTTAATTAGAATTTTTTGTGTTGATCTTAATTGAAAATTAAGTCAAACACTCTTAAGG